>JAOUZG010032119.1:463660-484496 GCA_026289955.1 Argiope argentata | reverse complement strand
ATTAAATGTCTGTGTGTCTAATTTTGTTTTCAATTGGTTCGAAACAGCGTGTCTAAAACACAAATTCTTTTTTTGTATACTATTCATACGATGCTAGAGATTAATCGCCAAAACACCTGCTGCACTATGAATTCAGTAAAAGTTCTAAACTCAAACCGAAATTTAATATTTTATAATTATTCTACGCCAATACCAATCAAGGCGCTCTCTGAGATAAAGTCTTTATTAAAGAGTATGCGAGAATGTTTTGTGGAGAGCACTCAGCTTTTTCTGCCGATATATAAAATTTCGATAAATATTTAAAAAACCATATCTCATCTTCTTAACTACTTGTATTTTAGAGTTATCTAGTTGACCTGAACACATATAAAATATAAACATAATTATAAATTCAAACACAGTTTACTTTTTTAAAAATCAAATTCAAATCTCAACTCCGAAAAAATCAATAATTTCCTGTGAAATTTCCATAAAATCGGTAAATCATTTCAAAATATTCAATCCTCATTTCGTCTTTGATTTATTGTTTGCTTAACCTGCAGCATTTCGAAGACAACGGACAAAAAAGGAAACAAAGCCAACGTTCCAGCTTTATAATTGATTACCAAAGTTTAATCGGAACATCGGGTCAAATGTGTGCCTTCTTTGCATCATTAATCATTGAAACTGTAACCTTAAGATTGCGAAACATTGTAAGTTGGCTGGCGCGGCAATGGTTTTCGTTGCTCTTCTTTTCCATGATGCGAGGGAGTATTGGATCTATCAATACCATCACAGAAATTTAAATTAGGTGAAAAACAGCAAGGTGAAATTCAGCAATGATGAGCCACATAAGTGTCCTCTGCGTAAAAGAAACGCTATTGGCCAGAAATCTGCATTTTAAAAAATGTATTCGAAATAATTGGACGTAGTTTTAAAATGGTAATGCTTATTGGATGTTTCACTGTTTAGGAATTTCATGATACGATATGCATGTTACAACTAAAGGGAGAGGTCTTCCCGAAACTTTCTAGCATACTTTATTGTACACGAGTAATAAAGAAGCCTTGTAATCTTAAAAAAAAATCGAACTCCAGATTTTAAGGTTGTTGCACTTTTCAGATCTCTTACAGATCGAAAAACACATTTTTAGAATTTTATCTATTTATCTACGAACACGATAACTCAAAAGTGCTTTAAGCTAGATAGATGAAATTTAGCTTTTGAAATTAAAATAAAATGTATAGATTTCTCTCAAAATTTTTAGAAAATCCATATGGAGCAAGTCTTACGATATACGACTATAAATGAAAACAAAATTATATAATATAGAGTTAGGTTGATTAAATCTAGTATACAGATATATCACCTAAATTATAAATAACTGTCACATTTTGAACCTTGTCGATTTGTACTTTCGCACGCCAGTAAATGTAGTAACTCATTAATGCAGTGAAAATATTACATTTTATTAATAAATTAATAAACAAGGCATAAATTTTCTTTATCAAACAATTTTAATGGGTTTCATTAAAGCACGGTAATCATCAATTAAAATGAATCAAAAATTGAGAATATCAGAAACTTAGTTATACCACCCGTAGGCATACAGCAACCATAAAACTGAGTGACCGGTTCGTCGCAACAGCAACACAGGTGGGAACTGTGGTTGAGTCCTAAAGGCAATAACCGGCCATGGTACAACCCTTCCCATAGGAAGTACGTCCCTTATCGCTGGGAAGAGCCTAACCCTCACCTATTAGTGTACCCTCCAGGATTGCGAGATCCAACAACCATGGCAGAAGTATCTCATCCTCATTACGAGGTGCCCTCCGGAGAGGAGGTCGTTTAACGGGTTAATGTTTTATATTGTTATAAATGTCCATTTAATATAAATATTATCGCATGTAATTGCTTTAATTTATTTATTCATTGATTATTTTCTCAAATACTTGTAAGATAAAATAAATATCGGATATCGCACAAATATATAAATAATATCAATACTATATTAAATAAAAATAAAAAATGAAATTTGCTATGCATATTTAAATGTATCATAATTCCTTGAACGGCCAAGCATCACGTGCTCGTGCAAGTTTAATTATATTTTTATTAATTTTAAGTGTTTCATTGATTGAGTCACTTTAGTATTGCAAACGATCCAAAAAAACTTTGTCTCTCATTTATTGTTAAAAAATATCAGATTTCCTATTTATTTCATTTCATATAATCACGTGCTCAAAATGGCATTTTTCTAGGTTTTATTTGCTGTAGACATTCGCTTATTTTTTAAAAATCAGAGCTTCTGAAATGCAATGACAACGCGTTATTAATTTTTTGAGATGCTCGAACAGATAATAAATTTTTTATTTTTCGCCTACAGATTCTTGTTGACGATAAAAACTTCATCCTGAAAACAACATCATGTTCTGACACCCCCCCCTCTCTTATTATTCACTTTTCCTCTAAAACCGGAATTATCATTGGTTACAACCAAACAAATTTGAACCGATTGCATCATTCCTTTCGACGATTTTTGGATATTGCTTTACTTTCCATGAAATTTTTTCCCAAGAACGATAAATCAGGAATGAATAGAATGTAGATAAACGCAAGTATATATGTAAATTTCCATTTACTGTGAAAATTATTGAAAGTAACTTCCTTATGATAATAATTGATTGATTATTTTCTCAAACATTTGCATGTTAGACAAACTAAGAATCACTCATTTTTTCCTTAAAACCGATATTATAAATAGATACCAAGAAGCAAATTCGAAACGATTGCATCGATCCTTTCAACGATTTTTCATTTTTATTTTTATTTTCCACGAAATATTCTTCCAGGAACGGTAAGCAAATCTGTAATGTTCCGTGTCCACAGGCTGCGCAAAAGACAACCCGAATAAATCAGTCCCGGGCTTAACCACACTAATTTAGAATCCCGAACCCAGGTGTTCGAGAGCTAACTAAAAAATAAGCCTAGTCCCGAACTGGTTGGACCACTTTAAATGCCCAACTCCCTTCCCATTCCACGTGACATGTTGATTTGAAGCTTCCGATGCGGCCGGGACAGAGGTCACATTGATTGAATGCGACTTCGACAGTGCGCTGTTATTATGCATCCTTTTAAAATACGCCGAGTGAGGACGCGTGGGAGTATTGCACAGCCGCTGGTTTGCATTCGGCAAAACAAATACGGACGAGACTCGGCAATCTCTCTTTTTTGTTTGTGTGAGTTATTACCGTAGTTGGTCTTTTGAATTTACGACTTTAAAAAGCTCACGTCTTGCCTAACAAGTTGAAAGGAGAGGAAGTAATGAATGTGAAACAGCGATACGGAATTCTATGCAAACGCTCGTTTCTCAAGAGAACGAGTTTTCTCTCCCCCTCGAGAACGGAGTTCTTTTATTACTGTTCCGTGCATGGAAACAGTCAGGGAAATGTATTGCAACTGTCGGAAATTTTGAACTCGTTGAGGAATTTTTCTGTTTCAGATCTTATTGAATGAGATGAAACCAATTTTGGTATCAAGTCTAGAAGAGTTACAATTGTCCTTAAACTTAACAATCGACGATGAAACTAATTAGATGAACGTAATTTAGCATGTGGTTGTAACTCCAAAATTGTAATTATGTCTCGAATTTCAACCGAGATGTGTATGTGTCCATCTATCTGTATACTTATGAACTCTGCATTTCAAAACTACAAAATACTAGATGATTGAAATTTGTGGGTATAGTTTAATATGCCTAATTTATATATATGTATTATATGTATAAATATGTTGCAAAAGCTTTATAAGTCAGATAACATCTACGGTACACAAGCAATTGCTTTTGTATTGTGGCCATGTTACTCTGCTGCAAACCTTCAGATTGCGAGTTTGGACTTAGGGTAAGCCACATCAGATAAAATGGTGACCTGCGATCTAGAATAAGCAACCTTCGTACGCAGCATTATACACCTGTTGTGGCGCTCTCTGCCGGCAGCAAAAGTCACCAGGCGCATTAAATACAACAACCAACATCATCACCAGCTCGTCACACGCTTGGCACAATTGTATCATTCGTCTAACCACCGACTCACTGGTGGGAAAGTATGTGGTGAAAGCTTTATAAGCCAGATAACATTCCTCGGACAGAAGTGTACTTTTGGTCTAATAGTCATGCTACTCGGATGCAAACCAGCAGTGATGAATGAATTCTGCCAGATTGATAACAAGCTACTCTATTGAACATGATTAATGGATGAATTTTAACACACGATCTTTATAAGTGGCCTATTAAAATCATACACATATACCAAATTTTAAAATAAATCTGTATGTAAATCAATAACTCAAGAGCTAAGATTAGATAATAAAGCGAGATGTCTGATGACTTTTCAGTCCAAAAATGAAGATCTGTACCAGAATTTGAAATCGCATCAACCAATAGGAATCGAATCAGCTCTAAAACATATATTAAATTCTACGAAGGAAACTCAAGAAAATCTACACGGGACGCAAGAAAATTGAAGGAGAAATCTTATCATTGACTCTCCGACAAGCCCGAAAGTACACATATGAATTCTTCTGCTCTCTTGATTCCAAGTACTTCTAAAAAATCACATTTTATATAAATAAAAATGAAATAGGTCTCAGACCCCCAACTATTTGTGTACTCTCCAGGGTGGCGAGATTCAACCACTGTGTCAAAAGCATCTCGCCCTCATTACAAGGTGTCGCCTAGGGGGGAAATTGTAGGAGAAATGCTACCCCATCTTTTCATCCATCCACCACTTTGCTGAGTATTCAAGTAATGCTGAAATGGTGCCACATGATTTTCTTTACCTGCGATAATTCGCAAGAGTTATTCTTACATTTTAATTTTTCTTACTTCTTCGTTCAAAGAAAGAGAAAAACCAATCTGAATAAGATACTAAGATTTATCGCTTTGTTGTACTAAGTGTAATCGTCGAAAGAAAGAAGAATAAAAACTGCTATGACAGGCATTCAAATATTTTGGATATTAAACCAAAAGTATTTTTGGGAGTTTACACTTAAACATTCAATTAATATTCATATTCTAAAAATTAATTGTTGTTTTCAAAATTTCTTTAGGAGAAAGACGAAAAGAATCAAATATATTAAAAAAATATAAAGCAATTGTTTTTTATACAATATGTTTAGTATTTATTTTCCAATTATTAATGATGTTAGAGCAATCTAAGGTTTGTAAATCAATACCCATATTAATCAAAACTGCCAACCAAATTGATTTACACAAACAAATTAAACAGCAATTATTATTGTTACAATTTTTCAATGTATCCCGCTAAAAAGAATGTTAATATAATTCCGGTTAAATTTTTTAATTAAATTTTTGTTATGGTTTCTATTCGTAAAAAACAAAACTTTAAATAATAAAATTATTAGAAATTCATTAAAAAATGTGTTAAATAATTACATTAATTAGTGAATAAGATTTTCATAAATTGATTGTATTTTTTCGATAAATCTCTTTTTTATAATCTCTCAACAAAAAGTATTTTAATAACCATTATTAAAAGAACTGACGTTTAAAATCAAACTGTCTGCGGGCTTGTAAAGATCCGTAAGTCACAACACAACCACAACTTACATTTAAAATATTAAATTAATTAGAAGAAAATTAGAATTAAAAATAAGAATTTAACTATTATATTAAGCATTATTATTGCACTTACAATAATTTATTATGTTCTCAAAAAGGTGATTTTGAAAGAGTTGTTATTGAATTTTAAATTATTAATCCAAAAATTCACTGACGTATTAAAAAATTACACATTAAGATTCGCATATTTTGAATAGTTTTGTGAAAATAGAACGAAGAAATAAATGCTACTTTTTCAAAACAACTTTATTATTCTTAGTTTATTTACAAATAAGCAAAATTCGGTTATTTTGTGCTAAAAAAAGACCACTAATGCAAGAATTAAAATTTTCAAAGACTTATAAATATTGAACTTGAACGTCTAAAATTTTTTTTCTAATAATTGTTTGCATCTGTCTGTTCAGTATCTAAACAAAAATTTAAGAAAAATACACAGAGATCTAATAATTTTTATTAATCTGAAAAAGGAAAGTAGGTTTGAGTGAGTAATATATTTTGTCTCGTATATTACTTCGTTATCATTTTATTAATTTAAGTAGCAGAAAACATGTAGGAATGAATACTTTGGATAATAGAAATTTATAATTTATACTGACGCATATGCCTTAGAAAATAAATTTAAAACCTTTCGGATTGGTCTTCTCTGAATTTTCTCATCCACTGTATAATAAATCTACTTTTGAACTATTAACTGCACTCCATTGGGGAAAAATAGACACGACAGAACCTATTATCTTTGGAGTCTATTATCTGCTACTATCTTTGGATACGGAAGTGCAATCTTAGGCGATTTATCACTGGGATATGGTTGAAAAATAAGTGTCAGAAAATTGATTGTGTATTTTGGATGAATCTTTTTTCGATCGATTTTAATCAACTTTTGACACAGAAATACAATAGCGGTCAAAAATCAATAAAATGTTCAAAGATTTGCTTTTTTTCTAAGTTATCGTGTTTGCATGCAAGCAAACGTATAGACAGACAGTCATCTTTTTGAAGGATTGGCTCCAAATATGTCACAGATCTACATTTTTTATGTTAAAATCCGTGTACAAAATTTTAATACATCTCTCTCTCCTCCTTTTCATAGTTTTGTGCCAACTCTTATTCAAACTGCTGGACAGATAAGACAACCTCTGGAAGGAATTTATACAAAATTTGATAGCGGTAAATGAATGTTATGTAAAGACCATATACAAAATTTCATCCTGCTAGCTCAAAGCTTTTTGAGTTTTCATGTTTACAGACAGATCGATGGGCAGGTATTATTCCAAAAACGAGTATTTCGGACTCAGGGAGGTTTGAAGCATATAAACTTTGACGTTTATAATATATTATTTTTGAATATTTCGAGGGCGAAGTAGTAAGTCATATCAGACTCTCCTACGCGCATGAATGCACGCAGAATAAACCATAAAACTGAATAACCAGACCGCCGCAACAGCAAAATTGGCGGGGATTGTGGTTGAGTCCTAAAGGCAATCACCGGCCACGGTACAACCCTTCCAGTAGGAAGTACGTCCAGTGGAAGGAGCTTAACCCCACCTATTAGTGTACCCTACAAGCTGCCGAGATTCAACTACTATGCTGGAAGTATCTCATTCTCTTTTAAAGGAGATCCCACCCACCCCCCACCGGGATGAAGTACAAGAAAGTAATAAAGACGATATTATTTGATTGCTAACAAAAATTTTTAACAAAAATGAAAAAGCGAATATTAACAGATCTTTGAACAAGAATTTCAGTGTTTTCTCTTGAGAAAGTTCTAATACTGCAATTCTAGAAAAAAGAAAAAGAAGAATCGAATGTCTCATTCCTTAGTAAAATGTGAAATATTATTCTACTTTTCTTCCCTTTTGTTCTCTTGATTCCAAGCACTTTTTTAAAATTACAATTTATATTAATGTTATTAAACAAAAATATAAATAAAAAATAAATACATTAATATTAAGTATTTTATATCTTTTTTTAGCTACAAAATAAAAATTAATACCATTTACTAAAATTTATTGCGTTTTTTTTCTCGTTTTTTTCGTCATTTGATTCAATATATTTTTAATTTGTGAATTAAATAATAAAAAACATGTTAAAGATAATGAGTTAAAAAAACTTGGAAATTATCAAATTCAAACAAAATTGTTTGCTAGTCTTGCCGTTTAATTTTAAGCAATAAAAAAAAGTGATTACATCGAAAACGAAAATTGATTCGAATAATTCTTGAGATGATTTTGTATTATACAAATGCTATCTTCTAGATTTTTCTTCTTTTTTTATTTTATTAATTATTTGAGTCTAAACACTTGGAAAACATTATATAATTATTTATTATTATTGTAGTATTTTATATAAATATTATAAACGAATAAGGCGCATTTTACTATCACATGAAATAAATGTCGTAAGCTAGATCGTTTGTTGGAATACTTTCGATTTTCTACCGAAATAAAAAATGCTGTAACCACGAAATCGAAATTCTGCCTAATGATCCTCGGATCCAGCATTTTATTACTTCGAGTCCACAGACACACAATCACTCCAGGTGCGGTATATTATTCAATTTTACGCCTCAAACCCGATGCCTAATTGCTTCGAATTGCAAAATAAAATTTTCAGCACTCTTTGTAAAAAAAAGAAGAAATCTTCCCGCACAATTTCAAGGTCTGGCAAAGATCGTTTTTAGAGTTAATTGAGGAACAATTTTATCGTGCATCGCATGAACGATGGAACCGGTTCCCTGGTGGATATTTTTTGTGCTCCGCTTACATTAAACGACGCTTTTAGAAATCATTATGATTTCGACCACTTGATGATAGGGAAGTGGTTGCCTGCCTCCATTCAGGTATTCATGTAAAAGGGTACTTTACAAGTAAAAGGAAAAGATAAGAAATCTTTTTGGAAGAGGTGTTCTATTTTGGAATAATTCGATGCGGGAGTGCTTTTCAAATAATATTAAATGGAGGACGGCTCTTTAAAGTTGGGGAGTTATTGTGTCCATAATTTCGAATTTAAATACAGCCTGTTGCGGTTACAAAATGTGTTCCATTCTATGTTTATTGCGTCATAAGTATTCGGTTAATTTTCGTGCTATTGTGGTTTGCTCGTTCTTGGGTTGGGAATTTGGAATGCGGAAATGTGTTAGCTGAATAAATGGAAAATAAATTTGCCGTGTAACATGTTGTTACTACCATTTTTAAATGATTATACACGATTATAGGAACTAGAAATGTGTTAAGCAAATAGTGATGATCTATAATCTTTTATAATAAATAAATGGATCAAAATTAGAACAAATATAATTTTAAACTTTGCAGCGTTTTTATTAATTATATAACATAAATTTAATTTATGTTTTATATTGCACTTTTCGACAAATTAAAAATTTTATTGGCATTAATAAAATTTAAATTTAACATTCTAAAAGGCTAAATTAAAATTATAAAAAGTGTCATTATTTTTTTGAATTGTCCATTTATAAAATGGATTTTTTGATAAATTTAATTCAGCGTCAATTTATATAAAACAATGAGAAATCAATAAAAATATTCATATTATCTCGTGAATTCAAATTTACCTAAATCAAAGAGAAGCATAATGTGATAATGTGGAGTTTAGTAATGTAGTGCCTATTATTCAATATCTTGTGCTAATGGGTACGCTACAAATTTTCAGAAAAATTCTAGCTAAATAAAAAGAAGGAAAAAAAGATGTAAATAAGTCTTTCCATTGAATTTTCTTTTTTTACAAGTTAGAAACGATAGTAGATTTAACATTTTGTTTTGAACTTACATATCTATAGTTAAAAAATCAATCTCCAAATTTAAGTTAAATTTAATTAGATTAGTGAACCATTATCAAGGTAAACTATGGATATTTTGAAATAAACCTTATAAATTTTAACTATAATTAGTTGAAGAAGATGCCACCTGAGAGCTTTAAATTTTCCGAATTTTAGCACACTACACTAACAGAAAATCGTATCGAAGAATAGAAAGGCATCAGGAAGAGGACACTTCAGAGTTTTGCACTTTCGAAATCTCCACACCTTACAAATAAAAGGGACGAATTTAATAAGCACCAGGCCCATAGCATACGATGAGTGTTCATTACAAATTGAAGCCGAACATGCCTTATTACTGTCAAAAAGCAGAATTTTCATTGATGCATACAGCAGCAGTTATTTAGTTTTAGTTTAAAAATTTGAAACATTTTCTACTTTGTAGACATGAATTTTTAATGCATCATAATGAATGGTGTGAAATGATGAAGGCATTTTTTTTATAAAATTCTTGCTAAAATAATACCGTATGTGTAAAATACGTAATAATACCGTAAGCGTTTTATTAAATTAATCGATTATCTGATAATCAAAGTCTAAAAATATCGAAATAGTGTATTGTCATCGAGAAGTAAAATGTTCCAAGTTAAGGAATTACAATCAGAAATTAGAATATAAGTTAGAGTGTGCATGCTTATATATATATGTGTGCAAGTTTGTGTTTGTGTAATTTCAAATTTGTCATACACTAACAAATTGAAAAAGTAGGAGCAGGATTAAGATAATTTACAATACACGGCACATATTCATTTACTGTAAAATACAGTGGAAATATAGTTGAATTGATTACAATTCTGTTAAATATTTGCAAAAGCATATTTGTTTTTTGATGAATTTATTATAAAATTTGAAACAGGGGAACAGTTTATCTCTAAAGACAAATTATTACATCGAACTTACCTAGGTCACCTAGATTATCTTGTTTATGATTTATCACATGCATGTGGACCGACAGACATGATTCAAGAAACTCTATTCCCAATTGAATCCTATTTTCTGTAGACCATTATTGGAAGCAATCAAAACATTGAGTATTATTAAGGTTAGCTCATACAAACTGTGTAACCAGCTCATTCATATAAGCCCTACAGTTACAGTGAAAGAGGAAAACTCTCTCCTCTTAGATGCAGAAGCGATTAGCCGAGACGTGTTCGGGATGTAAAACGAAGTGAAAGCTATTCTTCACCATCGTCCTTCACTAGAGGCAAAGCCGACCTCTGGACTGGAAATCCACATCCATACAAAGCAATTTGTCATTCACGATCAGAATAGACCTAATCACAGCACGTGGATTTGTCCACTGCTACGTTACCAGGAACCACTGATGCAACACGATACACTGTTTTCGTTTGTTTTCGGTGCAAGTCATAATCGCAAAGGTTAATAAGAGCTTTAAAAAGAGCGACAACCTTTAAAAGGTTGAAAAATTCAAAATGAATACTCTGTACAAAAAGTTCGTTACTGGCTGCGTTGAATGTAACAAATTAACTTTTTTTATTCGGCGATTTGAACTGATTTTTTGAACTAATGCATGCTGCAGCTGAAACGGATTTTACTTGTACTAATTTATTCCACTGCTGGAACTGATTTTACTTGTACTAATTTATTCTGCAGCCGGAACTAATTTTAATTGTACAAAGAACTATTCATATGCCAACATTCTGACACAGGGGCAGCCCATGATCTGAGAGTCCAGGATTCGAGTCCCGGTTTGGGCATGGTTGTTCTTCATCTGCTCTGTGAGACGTGTGAATGTTCCCGTCTGTAAAAAGGGGCTATGCAGGTGAATGTGATGCGTGAATAGCTAAGACATACTCTTGGCCCTAGTTGGCGCTACTTGAAACAAGAGACGCACCCTCGGCTTAAAATTGATGACTGCCTTGGCAAGTTTATCCATGTAAAGTGCCATGAGAAACAACAGTAACTATTCATACTTATAGAAAGACCGTGGCACTTTATTTTACTTTCTTTTATGCGAAGTATATAGGAAATATTGAAATCTTCAAAAAATTAAAGTGCGACATTTGATTAATCTTCACATTTCAGATTCTCCGGAGTCTAAAAAACAACATATTTGGACATTATGTCTCCCTGTCTGCGAACATGATAAATCAAAAACGCTTTTATTCTTTTTCTTTTTGAGTTCCTCATAACTATTTCTATTATTCATTACGTTTCTATGAAATAAAAACTCATAAGAGCCGGAATAGAGTGGTTGGTAGGGCGTTGGATTCGCACCCGTTGGGCTGCGAGTTTGAACTCGCCAATTGAAGACTCTCCGTGTGTGTTAGTGGCTGGCGCCCTTTAAATTTAACGTGGTCACAAAGTCCTCCATGTCGAGAGTAAAATTGCTGGGGGTACTAGGTCAGAGGTGATATCTCATTGTTCCATATCTAAATTACGATCTGTGATGAATGAATGAAATCCCCTCCGTAAAAAGGGTTTGTGACGTGTATGAACTAGAAGTCAGACTTCTGTCCTCAGAAGCTACTGCACCCCTCTTTCTGCTGTAAAGCGGAACACGAGAACAACAACAACGCATAATTCACATTCATCGATATTGCGAATTATTTATTATTCAGTAGCATCTAATTGCGGTCATGATAGGGCTATTAGCCTAATATGCCATTTGTATCAGTTTTAGAATATTTATTAAACTGCATTGTTTGTTCCTTTTGAAAAGTATACCGACAGATTTGGTATTTATCTAACTGCTTTATTTTATTCTACAGTAGAGTACTTCTAATACTCGACAACTAATATATAATTAATAATTAACTAATTAACTACTTGGCTTTATGTGCCATTCCAAATTCAAACGCGCATGCCTCAGTGCTTCTGTCTACATGCAGACTTCAGCCGAAAGCTTCGAAAAGTTCTTTTGTGCCACTCCAGGTGGCAAGGGACCACCAACAGCTCTACATGGCTACCAATCTTTTTTTCTAGAACGTGGTATCACTCAAGAGGAAATGAAAAGCCATCGCTGAGTTAGTTTGAATCGATTGATTGCGTGAGTTCTCTGGAAGAGTTATTATGGCTTTGCTTACTGTTTTTTAACGTTTTTTAGATGAAGAGATCACAAATTACAGACACACTAAAAAAGTTGAAAGTTCGTGATCGTCGGGGAATGATATCCTCTTAGCAGAACTTACGATCTTAAACCTAAAGTAAGAATTTGGAATAGAGCATTATTTTGTTATGTGTTACTGTTATTTGAAAAAGAACAAACTTTCTTCGTTAATAGAAATATTAAATTAATTACGGGTAGTTCAAATTTCATCAATAATCCTATATGGAAATTCAAGTTCTTATCAATTAGCCATTATGAAAGCACATTTTTTATCAATAAGAATATATGGAAGTTCAAGTTCTTATCATTTAGCCAATATGGAAGTTCAATTTCTTTATCAATAAGAAAGCATGGAACTTCAAGTTTTTATCAGTTATAAGCAAATTTGGAATCGCCTGGTCACTCCATTTGTACCTTCCTGAAAAAATTATTACTATTTTTTGTTGATTTGTTAAAATAAAATAGCTAGGTACAACTGTAATGTGTATAAAATGCTCAAAACAGATTAATTATATAAAAGTATTTACATTTTAAGATATTTATTTTAATTGTGCTCCAACATAAACTTATAATGCTTTGATTGAAGTCAGTAAAATTCATATACATTAATGTTTCCCTTATTCATCTCTATAATTTAGGTAGCAGTTGAGAAAAAGGAACCTGGCAAAAGAAATAATAAAGAACTTTAGCAAGAACTTTTAATGCAACAATTTTTAGCATAGGTTGATGAATTCTAAAAAGTGTAAATTCTTATAGAGAAATAGGAACACCCACGATTTTTTTCTATCTTCAAATATTTCATTAAAAATCAATTCTACCAACATTTTAGGTTGCTGTGGCTTGATGATAAAGTCCGGTATTTGAGGGTTCCAAGTTCGACATTGGATTCCTACAAAACTTTTTCATTGACATAAGTATGTTGACATACTATCTTCAGGCAGGAGTGAAACGAATGTTCAAAAGGAATGGAACCGATTGCTGCCCCTGTCATATGACTATACTTTAATATTACCTTACAAGTATTTCTGTTGCTAAACAACATTTACCAAGGATAACGGGATGATCTATTTTGAAGACAGGATTAAAATAACCACAATGCCGATTAGAAGAGTTTCAAAGCAGAAAATGAAAATTTATTGATCCACTAGGGATTGAATAAGTATATATATATATATATATATATATATAACTTGTGGTACTAATTATAGATGATTCCCCAATTATTTTATAAGTTATTTTGTTAATATGAGCTACATATTATCATTCACCACCAAGGAAATATTTTGAGAAGGTCGATAGCATCCACCAAAGTTAAAGGAAAACGATTTTTGATCTGTAACATCTTTTATCTAGAAGTGTATTCAAGTGCTGCTAAGCTGATGGTACTACGAAAATTGAAATTATATTTACTTGAATTGATTTAATTGTACTCAGTACTTTCTTTACATTACTAATGTACAAAAATATTCTTTAAAACTTGTTGCAAATACCTTTCATTTATCAAGTTGTATCGATTGTTTTTCTGATATCGATTCTTTCTTTAAAAACCGAATTTTGATTTTTCTATTTTATTTTTTCTGCTCAAATACAGGATTAATGTGCTTCAAACTACATAAAACTGAATTCTTTGAAAATGATTTAATTGAATATTTTTATGAGATTAATAAAATAAATGATTACATTTTTATTTATATATTTAAAATCACAAATAATTTTTACCTACAGTTTGGAATTTGTATGTAAATGAAATTATATCTTAAATGGAACTGCACAAAAATAAAATCCCTGTATAATATTTGCTTTCAAATAATTGTAGACCTATCTGTTTGAAATAATATATGTAAAAAAAGTTTTTATTGCTTTGTGCTAAAACATAAAACCTTAAGAAAACTGAAGTGTCAACGCCATGTGTAAATAAAATGCAAGACAAATATAAATAAACTGAAAGTGGTTACATCAGTGGATTGGCTAACATTCCATATTACAACTCTTTTCCCATAAGGAAAAGATGATATTTTTAGAACGCTTTAGAATGTGCAATATAGTGAAGAAATATTTTCATGCTTGCTGTAGTTGTTGCAATTCTCCTAAAGTTTCGAAAATGATCTTTTACTATCTTGTTTGCTCTCTACTTAATTTACATACTATTCATGTGAATAATTTTACTGTAACCGAGATATTTTGCATTCAAATTCAAGCGGATTCAACTAGGAAAGTAGTTGGAGATATATAATTGCTAATTAGTAGTTATTTCTCAGTTTTAACTATACACACGATTTAATCTTAAATATAATAAATTTAGTTTTTGAACTATAAATACCTTTTTGAATTGCCGAATGAAGAATTAAGTCTAATATTGGTGAAAAGGATGGCAAATGCTATTAAAAAAGAAATTAACTGGGTAGTTTTATTAATTAATTAAATCGTATTTAAATAGTTTATTAATTTTATTAAATAGTATTTAAATAGATTATTTTTATTCAATTGTGTTTTGTGACGATAATGGACCACATTCAATATTGTCATAAATTTCACTTATTTATCCGAAATAAATAAATCCTTAAAAGGAATTTTTAATTTGTTCATTTATCTTTAGCATTGAAATTGGTTTTGCCTTTCATTGCGTCTCCATGGCAACAACACTCTAAGTGCAAACCGTTAAGAAATTATGTATTGTTGGTATATTTATTTTTCATTTCCTGTTTCGCTTTTCGAACAATGTTCTTCTACAATTTGTATGCGACTGTAAAATAGCGGAAGTTTAAAACCATTCCAAATTTGATATAAATGACTTAATTCTTCATGAATGAAGTCGAAACCAACTTCTTGAATAAATATAAGATCTTTCCCCCCTTTTAATGCATCTGGAACAAGCGAAAAACAACAAAGGAATATAAATAGGTTTCATTACAAACAAATGACGAGATATAGATCTTCATAATAGATGATGTTTTTGCTATCTGTAAGTGGCAACATTTCTCGGAAACTCTTGAAGCAGATGCACGGAAACATAAAAAATAAGGATATTTGTTTTCCTTAAATGCGCTTTGTGGTTCAACGGGTTTTTATTCATCAAATAAGAAAGTACTTCCTTAATTTTGAAATAGAGGCTTTGATTTCGTAAAGATTTTCTTTTTGAAATCGGCCAATTCAAATAAATCAATAAATTTCGAGATTTGAGTGCAACCAGATGTCAATTTTCATTCAGTGCAAAAGTGTTTATTAATGCGTTCTAGTAATCTAGAATATGAGATTAATGATGATTTAAAATGCCCATTTTTTAATAAATTCAATTTATCAATTTCATTTTTTATAAATTCAATTTATCAAAATAAATCTGAATTTATTTTTAATTTACAATTTAGAAATTATTTTTAATAAATTCAAATTTATCAAAACTTTTACCTATTATATAAAAAAGGATCAATTTATGTAGCTAGATAGAGAGCAAATGCAATGCAAATGTAAACTTTTTGGTACCTTGTTCTGGGGGCGGGGTCTACGTACTCAGTATAAAAAACATGTTTATTCTTAATTTGAAAGGTATTTAAGTTTTATTTATGAGAATTGGGACCAACATATGTAAAATTATATTTTCACCTTTATTTCATACGAGTAGTACTCTGAAGAATGGTAGGAAATGAGACAATGCATAATTAATATACAGGAGTGAACGAACGACCATCTGATACATTTATCGGCTAGAGAGTTTGTCTCATGAAGATGGGAAAGAGTTATTGTAATAGGATAAATGGGAAGAGAATTAGGGAATGCCTATACTTTTAGATGGGGATGGGCCATAGAGTTGAATATGGGAGGGGCTCGATTGATGAAAGCAATTTCATACGCATATGAAGTTTCACATGCTTGCACCAATTCAACTTTTATCGAACATTTTGTATTTAAATGTTTCTTCCATCGCGTAACATATTAATGATGCCATTGATTATTATAAAATGCGTTTATATATCAGACGACATTCTCAGTTTTGCTAAAGTGCAGTCAAAAACCACTGGAAATGTTAGATCCCAATATTTTTTTAGGAAGAAGGATCTTCCTATTTATCTTAAAGAATTCCTTTGCCGGCTTTCTGGCACAGAGGTAGCGAGACTTCCTCGTGATCGGTGAGTCCCGAAATCGAGTCCGGTTAGGGCATGGTTGTTCTTCTGTGTTCTATCTGTGAGATGTGTCTCTGTGCACCCCCCCCCCTTGTTAAAAGGAGCTGAGCAAGCGATTGTGCTGAGTGAGTAGCTAAGTCGTACTCTTGATTTTAGTTGGCGCTACTTCAAAAGCAAGAGATGCTCAATCGGCTTTAAATCGCTGAACGTAGTCAGCGCGCTTGTTCATGTCAAGTGCCATTAACAACAACAACAGTATTTTCGTTCAAAAAGGAAACTTTATGTCCTTTCTATATAATGATAACAGAAAACATTCTCGTATATTTCAAGAAAATTTTCACCTGCTCAAATCTCCATTATATGAGAAATAAATATGAGTTTATCGTCCTTTTTGTATATTTCTTCTATATCAAGAGTTTGTGTTTTGCTTCGTCTTATGGAGTAAATATGGCGAACCAAATGTGAATTTCAGTTTTTTTACTGCAGAACAAATGGACATTTAGACTAATCACACTTTAGACACCAAGAAATCCTACTAAATTTTATTTTCATAACTTTACAACTACAGTTTTGGTTTTTCATGTTTAAAAATACCATGTTAACTATGACATTCACTTTATGCGTATTAGTATTTGATTCAAGATTTGAAACAAATATGTTATCTTGGTAACAGAAACCCTTTATTTCGTTTAGTATTTGCTCTCTTGTATTTACTATGTTCAAATGTTGGTATGAAAATCATGTACCACAACTCATGTATCTAGCTTCCTTCAAATATTGTGTTATCGTTCTTTCATATACATATCATTCCCCCCAAAAATATTTTTGAGATTTGTAGAGGACAAAATTATAAAGATAAATCAAAATTTTGAAGTCGAAAATTTCATTTATTATCCCCTTTCCTGCATTTAATACTTTCATATGCCGATATAAAAACTCTAATCAAAAATTCGTATACACAACTTGCTTCGATTTTTGTATTATCATAGTCAAATATCCATATCATTCCAGAGAAAATGAATTTTCGGAATTTCAAAGGTCTAAATCGTGAAGATTCATCCAAAACTCGAGTTCGAAATTTTTAACACTTACACTTAACATACACGTACAATTAACATTTATATACTGATCAAAAGAAATAATAAAAAAATCTATCTTAATACACAAGTTCTGAAACGCAGTCAGTATTTATATATTGTTTAATGGAAATAAAGTGTATTTCTGAGAGGTTATGTCACGTCGAAAGAATTCGCATTACTTTAACAAAAGCATTCTCAGATTTAACATTCAAATCACAGATGTGCACTTTAACTGCAATAAATAT
Source organism: Argiope argentata (assembly GCA_026289955.1). Lineage (NCBI taxonomy): Eukaryota > Metazoa > Arthropoda > Arachnida > Araneae > Araneidae > Argiope > Argiope argentata. The sequence continues at coordinate 466,529 of JAOUZG010032119.1, read as the reverse complement.
CTCTAAGAATCTGTTAAAAGGGTTCACTTTTATTTTTGTCAGCCGTCAAAACTGCCAGAATTCTCTGCCGAGGAGAATAGGAATAATTGCTTCTTTCTTAAAAATCGACAGCGAAAATGCCGATTTAAGATGTCTCAATCCCGCCTGTCATGTTCTCGAAATCCCAGTCAATGCCAAGTGTCATTTACTGATTTCCGTAAGTCATGCCGTTGCCATTTTTCTATGCAAATTGATGATTCATTGATAAAGGAGTGCCGATGGGTGTGGATAGCAGGCGCGAGAAGTCCTATTCAAAAAGTAAATTTGAGAGTAATCGATGAAAATAAATTCAGACTTAATCGATTATCGTACAGAAAAGAAACATTATCATCTATTTTGATCTTGATATTGCCTTTCCTTACAGTCAACTGCATTTTTTGATCGTATTTTTGATATGCTCAAGTGTGGATAATATATTTCGAAGAAAATTTCCTCTTGAAAGCTTGTTATTCAGATCATTAAGAAAATATTTATTAATCACAAAACATAATAACGAAAAGACATCTTCAAGTTATTAATGTGAGCTATTTTCCCCGTATTGAGTGTCTCGTCGTATGAATAATTTAAGGTACATATCCTCTAACGTATGATTCTTCTCCATTTTTTTTTCTTATGAAATTTACTCTCTACAATATACTAAATGGATTTTAAAAATAAATTGCCATGGTGAATTTTGGATACATCTCATGAAGACGACTTATCTCCAATAATTATCGTCTATAGACGATATTTGTTAAATAATCTACAAAAGACTATGAATTTTTTTGTGATCATTTGATGTAAAAGGCTTAAGCTGTTTTTTAAGGAAAGGATAGTTTATATTTAAATGAACCATAGTGAACTCGACTCCAGTTTATAAAAGATCGGCAAAAGATTGGTTATTTTTTTCTTTAATAAACTGCATAATAAATAAACGCAGTTCGATAAGTATAGATATGAAATTATCTGATCTATATAGATATTAAGAGTTTTTGATTTCTAATAATTAAATATAAATTTGATAGTTTTTAATTAAAAAATGATAAACAATAACATCAGAGCACCTGAAGAAGATATTCTACTTCTCTTAACATCAGAAGGCAATGGAATGTAACTATGTAAATATTTAATGTTTGCATATGCTATACTCTTTACCGCTGTGGAATTCAGCTAAAATGTTTGCTTAATATACAAATAATTTTATATACATTGTTCTAAGCTATAGAATTAGGTCTATTTTTAAATTGAAATCTATGTATTATTAAGAACAAGAGTCTAATTAAATACCATGAACAAAGATTTTATTTATTAGAAGAAATTGATGTATTCTGAACGGAATGTAAGTTGATTTAATTTAATTATTCGTAATTTTATCCTCATACAGTGTAGTCAACCTCATTTGTTATTTTTTGCCAGAAAATGGAGAAAAAATTTAGAGATAATTAATATACAATAATATTATCTAATAATTTCTTCAAATATATTTTTAAAAGTTTGTTTATCAACATAGTGATATCCAAAAACTGGTTAATGAAAGTAGGACGATTTATATTTTTTACGGGACTCCCGCCAAACTTGAGATTAGTAGGCCAATCAGCTATTTTTAGATTTCAATGTGGCTTCTTTTAAAAGTTATTAAAAGAAATTTACCTTTCCATTTCCTTTTTTATTGCAATACATAGTTTTAATTAATATCTCATTAAATGAAGAACATTTTTTTCATTATCGTTTTAAAATTATTTTAATTGGTTTAAAATAATGATGTTTTGATTAGAATATAACATTCTTCAATTACTAAAATTTTAAAATTTATATATCTGATTAATAGTCAAGCATATGTTACAAGAATAAAACTTGATTCTTGCTATTTCTTATGATAAAAATAATTGTTGTCCCACTCTATCATAATTGCTGTCCTACCCCCTTCCCTCAAAAATATCGAAAAATCTATTTCGAGAATTTATTTGTAAATGAAACATAAATCTGATTGCTTATTTCTGAAATTAAATTTAAAAATAATGATATCAATTCAAATATTCGATATATGGAATGTTATTCTTAGAAAACAAACATAAAAAATTTTAACGAATAATTCCAACCGCTTCAAAGAATACAAAGAATGAAAACCTTATAATTAAGCTCCAAAGATTTAAACAGTTTATGATCTACTTAATGATATTCACATAGCTAATAAAAAAGGATGAAAATAAATTGTTCTAATGCCTATAACCATTCTATTCGTACAAATATTTTCCTGCTCTTAGTAAAACAAATTTCCAGAAATGTTAATTTAGAGCCAACATATTAAGTCACATTTTGAATTTCAATTTTATTATTCCATGATGATAGGATAAAATTTTAATAGCAAATTTTCTTTACCGTTCTTCTGCTTTGACTCAAAACCACTTTAAGTTATGCGCATACATATTTATAGGACATTATCCATGTTAAATGGATGAAAGTCGATGCCATTATCAACCTTTCATCAACAACCTCGAAGTGTCAGCAAATATAGGCTCACGTTCTTAAATAAAGGATTTGTAGAATAATGCATATAAATAAGGATCGATTAAATTCATATAAATTCCACAAAAATATGAATACTATTCAAAAATTATAATCAAAAATTTCAATATCAAATGAATAATTTTCCAATTTTAGGAAGAATAATTTTGATTTAACATTATTTTCGGGAAAATAAAACGAGATGATAAGAACAAAAGAAAAAAATCATAATCAATGACAACTTAAAATGAATTTTAATTTTAAGTTATTTCTTATCCCTTTGGAAACTAGACAACAAGACATATGGATGTATTTCCATAAATATTTAAAATTAGTTTTAAATAAT
>JAOUZG010032119.1:451927-463260 GCA_026289955.1 Argiope argentata | reverse complement strand
ATGTAAAATTAGAAATATAAATTATATATAAAAAATTGAGAATTAAATTTTTTTTAAAAAAAAACTTATTTTTCTCAAAATAATTTCTTAAAATAATAGAAACAAATTTAATTAATTATTCTTAGAGTCAAAAAAATTCGAAAAATACACTTTTATAGGTTTTTTCTAGAAAAATTGCAATATTTGTTCATGACAATACAGAATATAATATGTATATTTAGAAAAGAAAAATACAAATCGCTTTTGGTCGATAGGAAATAAATGTTGTTTAATAGAATTTGAATAAACTTCTAACTTGATCATTGGAGTTAGCACGAGTGGTAATAATAATAAATCTATCCGTATTTGTTTTGTCAAATTCCAAAAAAGCATCTACCCCAAAATAACAACTTAATATAAATGAAAATAAAAAAAGAAGAAAACATCTGCTTTTCATGTTTCCTAAAGCAAATCTGATGCAAATCATTTTTAAAAGAATAAAGTATGATTTACAGTAAGATATCAATCAATAAATAACAATACATTATTTTCTGACAGCATATTAAACGATATATTAGGCACAATATTTTCCAATATTACGCATTATTACGATATCTCGAATATGGTGCGATATGTTTTGATATTGAATAGTATCTTAAATTAATTGGAAAAATTATTAAATTTGTACTTAAAAACTAGACCAAATAACGTATTTTTGAACCAAAAAAGATAATTTCAGCTGATAAATAATTTGAAAATATTCATTAAGAAATTCCTTTAATTACCTTCTATACAATGTCACTTTTCTTATCCGGTGGGGTTATGCAAGGACCCGTGAGTTTGTGCGGAGGGTATTTCGCAAAAACATCCACATGTGGGCAGTAAACAGACACACAACACTTCCCCAAACCGTAAAGTCGGCACCGTTTTTCGTTTCTGAAAGTTTTTCCTGCTCAAACTCTTGAAGTTTCGTACCTGTTGCGTCTGCGAAACCCTTGCCAGCCAATCGACAGGTAGAAAAGACCCGGCATACGCAACGGACCGCACTGCGCATGCTCCGAACGCGTCTTCATTACTACTTCGAAAATACTCCTTTCGAGATGCCATATACGGATCTTAGCCTAATTTTTGTTTCTTACCCGTTTTTTTCAACACTTTTCTTTTCTTTTTTTTCTTCTTATACTTTTTCTTTCAACTTCACCCAGACAATTACATACTAACCTTCAGGCCCATTTTCAATTGCTTTCGCTTTTTGATTTGCGCTGCAAGGAATGACCGTTTTTTTCTGCCACTTATTCTTCTTTAGAAGCATATAAGCGGTTATATAGTAACTCTAAATATAGAACTGGAATTTTTTTTAATGATCTAAATATTCGCTATCAATAGAGTGATTAATGTTCAAAATCGATTCGAACGTGCTTCGATTTTGCGCTAATCAATAAAATATTGTTTGTACCCCGAATAAACATTTCCGCCATAACTAAAACGATTATCTTATTGATACAATTGATATTTGATAAAATTGATTATCCTATTTAATTCTCTTACATATAAGTTTTTTAAAGTCACTAATGTTGAGTAAAGTTGATAATGAGATAAGAAATGTTTGCAATGATACAAATTGTTTTTTAACGCACACAATATTGTGAAAGTGCGACCCGATAAATTACATTGGATAATTATGATGTCATTTCTATATGGCTACGGGGCAAAGGAGAAAAAGAAATAATTTTACCCTTCTTTTATTGTTTAAAGAACATAACAAATGGAAATTTTTTACTATTAATTTCATTTTATAAATTAATGTAACTTTTTACATTTTCACTTCGAATAAGCCAAAACAAATTCCAATAATAGACATCGTCTATGCATTGGACACCAGGGTATAAACATAGACATTTATTGTTTGGTGAACGGGCGCCTCATTGTATGAACTGTGGAGTGGTCAATTGTATTGTACATATTCTTACTCAATATCCTAATTTTACTTCTGATCGTTTAACTCACTTTTATTCGGCTGTTTTAAATTTACAGGAGCTCCCTCAAAACTTTTTACGCTTTTAAAAGCCATTGGTTCTTCTTATAGCATTTACCATTTGAGATTTATTTTTATTCTTGGTCCAAATCGTTATAAATCATAGATACTCTGAAATTTTGACGTTTTATAATGTATCCTTGTTTTATTTACACTTCTTATAATGGAACTGTTTTAAAGAAACCTCTGATTGGAGGCAACTTCTTCTTAATTGGACCTTGCACCAAAAACCTTAAGCATACCATTTCATACCAATCACAGACAGCTATTGAGCATGTAAACAAAAGGCAGTTTGGAATCAGGGAAAAAATATCGAACTACCAGAAAATAAGAATTAAAAACATAAAAATCAGACAGTTTCCATATTAATTCATTCATTCAAAATGTTCATGTTGAATTGATTTGCTATGTTGTTAAATTACTCTCTAACTGCTATTCAAGGTAATTTTTTTTCGTAAAGTCAACCAATATCAAGGAATCGGATTAGGGATCAAGCCCGAAAAACCGATTCCTCTATAGATTCTTCAAATGTGAGGTAGCGTATCTTTAAATCTGATGGTATGGTGAGGTAATTTGGAAGGAAATTTTAATCCAGGTTGAGTTATAATTAATTTCTGTCGTTTTAAGTATTATCCTGTAATAATTGATTAAAGCAATTGTATATGAAAATTAATATTGAAATCGAAATAAGCTTTTTTTTCCTGTTCGGGCATGGTTGTCCTTCATATGTTCTGTTTGTGGTATGTGTGAATGTGCACCCTGTAAAAAGTGACTGTGCAAGTGAATGTGGTGCGTGAGTAGCTAAGATGTACTCTTGGCCCATAGTAGGTGCTATTTTAAACAAGAGACGCACCCTTTGCTTAAAATTGCTGACTGCGTCAGCGATCTTCTCCATGTCAAATGCCATTAGAAACAACAACAAAACTGTCGGTATAATACTATGTGAATCGTGAAATAAGCTTTGTGCTTTTAAATTAATTAGTTCCTATTTTTTTACTCGATTCTTTCAAATTTCTGATATATCCTTCTTCGATCCGCACCCGTGGTCTTCCACAAACACCTCGCGTACTCTCTAGTTTAGTTTATTTATATTAGCGTCCAGTTCTAAAGCAACACTAGGCCCTATTTTGGGACGGATCTCGTAATTTTAAACTACTGTTAAATGACGAGGACGACACCTGAGCTGATACCCTCTCTCCACACCACACCACTCCGGCTGAAAGACCTTTGGTTTGCCGGATTTAACGTGTAACAGATCTCTTTACATGTCGGTTTTTTTTATAGTATCGGAAGTTGAGACTACAATCTTACGGCTCACAAACCGACACCTTGCCATAGGCCATCGTGGCCCTTCGCATACACTCTAATAAAATTGAATCTTTGTTTTAATCGCACTTCTTCCCCTAGTCGATTGAAACCATATTTTGACACAGAATGATAATTTGAGTCAGAAAATCTCATACAATATTTTATATAGTTAAGTCATTATGTTTTTCAGTGATTTCAATCACATGATTCTGAAAGAACAGACCTACTTACATTCAATTCTTTGTTGTATTTGCCTCAAAATTTGATATCTACTATATACATCTTAAAACTTTGTGCCAAATTATTGTTATTCATCTGCCTTACACCGTTTCGTAGTTGTCGTGTTTTATTTGAAGAATCAGACAGACTTCCTCTGAAAAGATTTTGTTCAAATCTAAAAAAAAAAAAAAATACACAAGCTTGGTGTAAAGATTTTATACCAAATTTCATCGGTCTAGCTAAAAGCGTTTTTGTATTACCTTAATCACAGACGGAAAAACAGACAGACATTTCCTAAAATTGTGTTTTCGAGCCCAGTAAGGTTCAAAACTTAAAGATTCTCCAAAAACTCAAGTTTGAATATTGACGAAAAATTTAAATTTTTCTTTTCAGATTTTAATATTTTTGAAATAAAGCGCCGCAGATGGTAAATAATGTAATAGAAATGCAATATTATTTTCATTTTTAATAATGAGTATAGCACGTGCTGAAAAATATTAGATAGCAATGACTCTTTTTAACTGTAAATTATTTGTCTAGAATTGAATATGTTCAGGTGAAGTTTTTTTTATTAATTTGAACAAATTTTGATACAGATTTACATATAGACTCAATCTTTATATATATATATATATATATATATATATATATATATATATATATATATATATATATATATATATATATAACTGTGTATCACTAACCACGGATAGAAAAACATATGAAATTTCGATGCAAAAATTGCAACTATTGGGGATAAATGACATTTTACAACGCACCACAATCACATATTACACAGTGTTGTTAGCTTGTCCATACAAGTATTTTGAATCAGAAAAAAAATGGCATGAATATAGCAATGACGATATAGCATTTTATGCTTGTAATTTGTTTGTTTTAAAGCTGTGTGAAAAAAAATTAAGTTATTAAACATATTGTTTAACAAACAATATTTCTAATTGTAATATCATAAGAAATGAGATTTTTTTTCAGTTGAGTTACTTCATAATAATAAGTATGATCTCATTAAACGTCACAACAATTCCATTATTCCTTCAAAAGTCGTTCATTTATCAAATAAAATAAAATTTGTACTGCTTTGTAAGCATATTTATAAGACATTTGCTACAAACGTTTTACTGAAATAAAACTAAAGTCGTAATTCAAAACAATCTCAAAAGTTGTATGACTCACTAGAGAGCATGTGGGAAAATCTACAAACCATCAATTCAACTTACTTTGTTTGATTTTCTTTAATATAAGTGGAATAAATAAAGTGGAAAACTACGTTATCTCGAATAATTTAAGAAAATGAAATATATATGGAGGTCGCAAGTCTGGATCAAGAACAAATTTTTATGTCGCTTAGTCATAATATTATTGTATACGTGACCAAATTCCACCACTAGGGTATTTTGTATTCGTAAACGCGTGCGCAACATATTTTAAATAGGAAATGAGTAAGGGTTCTGACAGTTGTCATTTACGATTGTTGGATCAAACAGAAATATGAAAAATCTGGTCTACCGTCTGTCTCAAGGATTTTTCCTTTTGAGCCGATTTGTGAATGTTGTCTCATTCGTATAAATAAAACAAACTGATTTTCGTTGCATGGGGCATGTGGGAAAACCAACAAAGCTTTCATGAAGTTCCAAACCGTTTGTGATATAATAAAATTACTCATGATGGTATATTTCCATCTTTAACTTAAAGTTATGAAATTAATTACCTATAATCATTGATAAGGTTCATGTTTAGTGTTCCCAATGGAATGTAAAAATGTTATAAAAGGAATTTTAGATGCAGATTAAAAATATAGCCGAATAATTGCAGGTCAACTTTCAATAGAAGAATTAAGTGCGGAAATTAAAAGTGAGCATAAAACCTGATTGTAAGATTTTTATTATCTTATCAACATTTCAACAACGTCAACATGTCATAGACAAATTTCTTTTTTGAGATTCATGGTTAGATGACAAGAACAATACCTGATTTGGTTTCTCATTGCCGAAATTCATGCTATTCATCTTTAAGTATTATGATAGACATAGCGATAAATTTAATTTACGTCACTAAGATTCTTTATAAATGGCAAAAATGGAAATTTCGTTCTTTAACATTTCAATATTTTTATCAAAAAATAAAAAAGGAACGAAAAAAGAAAGCATCAGAAGGTTTTAAAATGTTCCATAAATTCTAAGAAAAATGAAATATCTTGATAAAATTGCTTATTTATTATAATATTAAGCAAAAACTCATTCTATATGGCAATTAGAAATAATTTTTTCAACTGTTTCAGTATTTGTATAAATACACTCATCATTTTTAGAAGAAGAAAGATTCTAATTCATTTACTAACTACTAATTCTATATATCTTTGAGAAAAGGTACTACAGTTGAATGAAATAGTGTGTATTCTATGCTGTTACATTGATTTGAAATGAACTTGTGTGCATGTTTTGCATTTTGTGACATCTCAAAACTGCCTTATCATGTTATTAATAATATCTACCATTTGAATATACACAGCAGAGTTTTAATGAAATCAGATTTCAAATTAAGATAGTCCGATCTCTAAGATACCTGTAAATAGAGTTAAAATATTTAAAAGAAATTTTATAAAAATTATGAATGAAATTTCTCTTTGTTTCAGTTTATTTTGTTAAAAAAATATTTAGACTGTTAATTTGTTATGAATATATTCTGACTCGTGCCTTATCCCGTTGCTTATGAGTTAGAAATTTTTAACATCTGCGAAGAAATGAAGGTGAATTGTACGGAGAAGAAAATATCTTTATTTTCGCAACCATGAGAAAGTTTCGTTATATTTTGCACGATTTCCTCCATTTCCGAGGTACAACGCAATTGCAAAATCATGCACGTCTAGAAAATCTTGCAATAAAATAGAGAAATCAAACTCTTCTTTCTGAATCCAATGAATCTCTAATACATATATTTTTGCTTTCTCATGCACAAATAGAAAGCATTGTAATTCGACCTCGAGAAATGATGAATATCCGCGTATCAAACATCTCTCAGTTTGAAAAATACATTTTTCTAAAAAAATATATGTCTATCAGTTTATGAATACAACAACTCAACAGCGATTTGATCTACATCGATGAAATTCGATACGTTTTATATCAAATTTTTATACATTTTTCAAATTTTGATCAAAATCTATGCATAGAAATTTTATCTAGCTGTCAGTCTGTACAAATATAACTCCTAAGAATAACCGCAAAATGGAAAGAGATAGGTGGATAAAAATTCTTATATAGTTTCACTGTCAAATTATAGATTAAATCAATATTTGAAACAAATTCGACACAAGTCAACCGTGTATCAACCTATGCATTCGTATTAATATAGACGAGGCATCTGAAAATCACAATGACTTAGAAAATTAGTATGTGATCTTCTTACTAAAACTTTAGTTCTATATCGAATTTTTAATTGCAATAGTAGGTAAAAAAATGTCTAAAATTCCTTTTTAGTTTGCTTTAATTTTCTATGTGAAAATGGAACTTTTTTATATTTTGCTTTGCTACCATATTTTTTAAATGTTTACGACCTATTTGAGAAACACTGAAAATAAAAATCTGAGCACTCTTTGAGTTCACGTCTTGCCCTAAGAAACACAATTTTTAGACGCGGGGGGAGGAAATAGAGATAGCCCTCTTAAGTCAGAAAGTGAGATAATTCCTGCTAGGTTTTTTTAAATATTTTAATCATTATTGAGTCAAATTGAGTAATTTCGAGTGGCGTCACAGTCATATAACACATGTAACTGGACATGCCAACTAACTGTACGTTGCCATTATCTATTTTTGGCATGCGTCGCTATATCTTTTGCAGGATGTTTAATGGTTTATAGAATTAAATAGCATTTGACTTCAACACGAACTCCTTATAAAAATCTCCCTTTTTATGGAGATATTCGCTTGATAAACATGGATTTAATTTAATTTACTTAAATTTCTTCACTTTGAGGAAACATGAAGGTTATATTCAGAAAGATTTGAGGACACCAATAAATCCTGATTGCAGATGCTAAGTCAGATATTTTGTAGTCCAAGGAGTCCTTGTTAGGCACCTATTTTCATAAATTGATCAATTTAGTTTCATATTTCATCCCATTTTAACCCTTCAATAGGCTGGAACGTCGAAAGTTGATACGTAAAAATGATTCGTTAACGTTCAAGCTTCATAATTTTAAGGAGATTCAGTCGGCTTCAGCGGATTAAATTTAATTATCATTTTAATGAGTTAGTTTACGTTGTTATAGTTAATTTTAACACTTTATCGAAGATTAGCTAACTCTATAACTTTTATTCACTATACCTTATGGCTGAGTGATATCCACATTTTGCTTTCAGTATTATATAAACAGTAGCTCAAAGTTTATAAATATTACAATGGAAATAAAACTGAAAAAGTGTAAAGAAGTCCGGCTATTTTGATAAAAATGTTATTATTATAAATTTGGCATTTTTTAATAAATTTATTTATTTATTCAAGTAAATTAATAAAAATTTATTTAAACTACGTATATACCACACTCAGGACAGCGGTTGAAAGCAGCTGCCTGCTCTACCAACCTAGAAATCTTCCAATCTTCCATGTTACGAGGAATTCATTTTTAAAAAAGAAATTGTTTAAACTGAATGATAAATGAAACTAAATAAAAGATGAAATGTAAAAATGTTTAAATTGAATAAGGAATTTTATTGAATAAAAGATGCGGATTGAAAGTAATCGGTGCCAACGTTGTCAAATTAAAAAAAGTTGAATAATTGTTCCTGGTTTTGAAATTTTCTTCTCTTATAATGATTAAGTAGTTGATTTTGAACGCATATCGTTTCTCCAAAAGTAAACTGTAATAATTTAGAAATAAATTTTGCTACTCTAATTAAATCTTACTGCGTTCTCGGCTTTATCTTTCGCTTCTTTGAAGCCACCAATAACTTGTTCTTTAAGTGAAATCAGGCATTAACCCGACGACCACCACGCAAGCATTCATTGTGTGGACCTTAGAGGTCCACAGAATAAAGGCCGCCGCGTGGTGATCAACCTGTTAAGTGAATCACAACCCTACCAAACAACTCACAACTTCACCTTGGGCTGTATTCATCATAAGTTTTCACCTTTTTATGTTTTTTTTTTGCTGCTATCATAGACTTTAATCGTCAGTAATAGATTCGTGAATCTGATATTCATGAATTTTCCCTAGCATTTAATCAAGCATTTGCTTTCATTTCAGCCAAAATTGATAAAAAAAATTATCTGAGGCATTTGCTTTAATTTTGTCACAAAAAGAATTATTTTAAGTTTTAAATGGTTTAATTATATTAATAAAAGCATAGTATACAATTTTTAATAAATATTTTGAGAAATGTAGATTAATTTCACAAATTCTTTAACATTTTAAAGCCATTTTTAAAAACTTCATTTCAGTTTAATTCTAGCTAATTCTAACTTTGTTCCATTTTAAACGCAGACGATTTTAAGTCTAATGTTGAATGGCCTCTACTAATCCATTAACACCTGCACTCATAAACTGTAAACAAACAATAATTTATGGGTATTAATTATCATATTGGTAAAATGTTAACAAAATGATAAAATTATAAAACATGCTGATGTTATTGAGACGATATATTGAAACTATTTTTCATTCATATTCCTATTTAATAACCTGCAGATTAGTATCGTGTTTTAATATTTATTAGTTAGCTTTATTATAGTAATATCCGTTGAAATGAAATATTTGTAAGAGTTAACAATAGTTTAAAATTTATTTTTAGTAAAATAAACTAAGGTTTTCAGATCATTAATATTTTAAATGTAGATTATTAAGCTAAATTTAAAATTTTCTTACCACATTTGCTCCTATCAGAGCATTTTATAAATAAAGTGTTACTTGGACTCTATTTCTTACATATTAATTCTCCAATAGTATTTGACATTTTGTACACATCTATATTGAATAAAATTAAATTAATACAATGCATATTTTGAAAGATTATATTATAAAATTTGATTGTGAAATACAAAATAAAAAAACTGTGGAATAATTTCAAAAAAGTCTAGAAAATTTAAATATCTGAATACTTTAAAATTGCTCCTTATCTATTTCTACGTTCAAATTTATTTAACATAATTAAATATTTTTGTAAAAAAGGCAAATTAAATGGCCTAAGAAAACATTAAAATATTCTGACAAAACATCAAGTAAAAAGAAATAGATGTTTTCCATTAATAGGAAAGTGAATATCATCTAAAACATAAGACTTGCAAAGTTAGCTCAAATCAAAGAACACATCAAAAAAATTAAAAATTTAGCATCAAAATGAATGGTTCTGGTGATTATCGAATTTAATAACGGCTTTATTGAGAAAATTCCTTCAGAATTTTAACACTCGATTGCTCTTTGTAGGAAAGACACATCAGGTAATTTCTTCACGTTGCCATTCCATGTAAAGAGAATTAATTTCATTTCCACCTCACAAAAAGCTAAGCGTAAACACGCGATTCATATTCTACTCACATTGTAGCACAGAACCACAATGATGGCTATCTGAGGCGTTCTGTTTCCTTTGACAAGAAGCATATTTATTATCGCTAGATAATCTTTGTTTTAGAAGCCTTTGACACTCGCGAGCAAAACACTGTAAACGGATAGAAACTCAATTCATTTGTCAGAGCACGTGACTCTTGCATTTACAGAGTTACAGAAAAGTCATTGCTGTTAAAAAGCAGCAAAACTCCCTCTATTATTCTTATATTATGTTATTTTAATAAAAAAATAGCAATATTAAAAATTGGTCACCTAATTGGTGCATGGTGTTTTATTAAAATTAGAGGAGAAATTTCTTTTTTTCATAAAAGTTGAAAACGATTAAAATCTAGTATGTGATTGTTAGAAGCATTAACGACATTTATTTAGAAATTAAAACATACTTCGTGAATATTTTTTTCTCTTCCGACTGATATTTCACCATAAAAAATCGCTGAATTATGTTTAGTTGGAAACAATGGTTATAACTTTGGATATTTTTTTTGTGATTTGAAATGTGTCTGACACCATTTAAAATAAATATAATGAATTTTTAATACGAAATTAGTATATTTATTCTTTTTCTGATATAATAATTTTTATGAAAATAAACAACAATTTTTAAATAATTGTTTTTGAAAAAAATTAATCATTTTTAAAAGGAAAAATATTTTTTATTCTAAGAGAGTTTACGTCAGAAATTTAAATTAAAAATAATACAGTTTTTGGCAGACGTGCATTTTCCAGGTAATACGTCATTTAATTGTGGTAGAACATTTTTCTTGTCTTTATTTTAAAGGTTAACTTTAACTTTATCTTTGGGGCTTTCAAAAATTTTTATCCAACAATAAATTATAATAATAAAAAGCCTTTTACTTCTTCACATAGGTACATCTTATATTCAATTATATCCATCACACAGTTTTCTTTTTCACAGTGCAGTTATTATTTATGACTTTTTATTTAATTTGAGATATTTCTGGTTTTTGAAGCTTAAAATTAATTAGGAATGCTTGCTGAGTAAATATAAGTAGTAAAATCGTTTGTATATCTACGTTAAGTCGATTTAATTAATAAAAAAATATTGGAAATGTATAACTAAAATTATTTGATGCAGTCATGTCGTTTCTTTAATTTTAATCGAATATTATCATGTTAAAATAATTAATCAATGAGTTTGTACTCAATTATTTAATTCAATAAAGAAATTAATCGAAAAATGAAGGAAAAAAA
>JAOUZG010032119.1:399500-436108 GCA_026289955.1 Argiope argentata | reverse complement strand
AAACATAGACGACTGTCGGGCAGAGATCTCCTTATGGACAGACAGTAGAGAGCTCTCCCATTGTATTTATCTTGTATTAAACAATACGGCGTGTTTCGTGTTTAATATTCAAAGCAAAGAACTGAGTTTGGATTTTGAGCATTTTCTTTTCTTTTGATTGTGTCCGAAGGTTTCTATATACTTACTGTTTACATTGTTAAGAAGACTTCATACCGAATTTCATTTGTCACAGACATAGTTCAAGACATAGTAATTTTTATTTGCTTGGAAAAATGTAGACTGATAGATGATAAAACTTTTGATGCATTTTCAAATTATTCATTAGGAAGTTTCCTTTATTTACACTTTGAGCAAATGCAAGGATATTAAAATGCCCTGACTCTAATATTTATCAAAATGTGATTCTTGAAAATACTTTTCGGAGGGTATCATGAACACGAAAATTATGTGTGAAAGATTTATTGCAAATTTAAACAGCCAATGTTCTCAGACAACAGCTTGGCGGTCGCCAAAAACCATCATGTAAAACAATGTGCTAGGGTATAATATTATTAAGCATCAGCAGACTACAGTGGAGTTATTTGGCGTTCATAGTCAGAAGCATTACCAAAAATAATCTTCCAAACTATGGAAAAAATGCAAATTAATTCTCTCTATTTTTTTCATTTTTCCACCACTCATCGTAAATGTGTCCAGCTGCAAATCGTCTATCGTTGCCAAAGACTGATCACGTAACTTCTCGGAACAAAATCAAAATACCTTCGAGTCAAATTAGGTCTGATGGTAATTCATCTTCATTGAAATTGGTGCAGGACTGAACAATTAATAAATCTACGATCTTGTTTTCTGTGAGTCTACCGTCCATTCCCATCGGTTTTTATTTTCAGGTTCCAGCAATATCCAGACTAAACATTATCACTTTCTGATAAATGATCTAAATGTCTTCTAACATTCAACAGGTTTCTTTTCATACCCGATACCCCTCCCCTCGGTAATGTCAGATACCAATCATATTAAAAAAAAGGTCCCCGTTTAATTCCAAGAAATGAACATCAATGATTTATAGGAACAAGGTTCTTGCGAAAGCGAGCCAATTACAACGTGAAAAATGCATAATAATTAGATTTTGCGATGCAGTGAATATTTTGACAGGCACTACGTTCCAAATTAGGCAGGGTGCCCCGTTCGACCTTGCCGCGGGGCATGCTGGGAGCTTGAGCCGTATTTTGCAAAGACCTGCCACTTGTAAGACATGGCTTTTCGGTTAGGTGTGGCCGCTATTCGAATTATACGATGTTATCTGATGCAAGCGTTTAAACATGACATCATTTGCATCCTCCTTTGAAACGGTTTTATGCGCGGCGAATTAAAAAGTGGGCTGGATTCTGCTTTCATTGATTCGGCTTGGTCTCCAGGGTATCAATTGATATCAGAGGCATTTGTGTCGTAAAAGAATGTTACTAATTTCTGGAGTTATTTCATCACGCCTTATAATGCAGTTTAATCTATTTAGCAGGTTATTCACGGTAGAACTTAAGATTGATGAACCATCGAATCGTTGGTTCGAATTTTTATAGCTTTAAACTAGCAATTCTTGTGTAAGTGCATAAATGTATTACATGTATATCCGAAACGATTTTAATTATTTCTATAAAATCTTATAATTGGATAATGTTTTCCTTTTTCAGTTTATCTATATAGGTGTCGTTACTAGAAAAAAAGTGTGATTTTATGCAAAATTTTGTTTAACTATTAGATTAAACTTATTCAAACTCCACTTCGAAATGTGTCTAGTGTAGTATTGTGGTCAGAATAATATGAATTGACCTCGGTTCGAATCGCGCTTTTTGCTTTATTTTTTACTGATATATTTATACCTAAGACTTTTCCATAATGCCATCCTGTGCCTAAAACAATAAGTTATGTAACCAGTTGGATGTGTACAAGAGGGAAGAAAAAGAAAAACATATTAAAAGAAAGAGAGGACAAACAATCCAGGGATTTTCTAAGAGAGCACAATCGGTGTCAAATCCTATGCGACTGTATTCAATTTTTGGTATGTGGTGTAAGCTCCATAAGCCAGATAACACAACGGTACATAAGTGATTACCTTTGTATTGTGGTTGTGTTGCTCGGCTGCAAACCAGAACGTTAGATGTTCGGTCCTAGGGCAGTCTACATATGATGCAAAAGTAATAACTAAATAGTGGGGACAAGACAAATGGTGACTATGGGTTGAACTTACAAGGAAATGAGATTGCTAACTGAAAAGGGGAAAAAAATTACATTGTGAACATCTGAACAATAAGAATTTAATCAAACCTTGTAGAGTCAGAAGTCTGTAGCGTCCGTCTGGATCCTGTGTTATGATTTTCTTCGTGAAAACTGCATTTTTTTAGGGACTTGAGAGCATTTTTGAATGAATAATTTAAAGGATTTTCACAAGTGTAGTCTTTAAGAGGTCTTGGTATTTATGAATATGGTTTACTATGGAATGAACCATACCGCGTGAAAGTGTATTCGATGAAACTCTCCGGTACCATTCTTCATCTATTTTTTTTACCTGTATAGCTTATTATTACAGATGTGTTTCTCGAAAAAAAAATATATAATTTTAGACACAAATCAATCTTTTTTTAAGAACTGTTAGAGCCTCTCTCTATTCGCTCTCATGCTGACAATGTCATATAGCGCCATCTGGAACCCAATTTCGCCATGGTAAAATTGAGTGTCAGCTCAAAAATATAAGTAATGATAAATGAACTGCAAAATGTATGCTGTAATATAGCATATTATTTCAAATAACATGCTCAACTAAGTGTACTGGGGATTTTTTTTATTTAAATTGCCAAATCATATGTAGGCTAGCTGAAAAATATTCATATGTAATCAGTTTGTGATCTGAATATTTTCTCCGAAAAAACCCCCTCAATTTTACAAAAAAAAAAAAAAAAAAAAAAAAAAAAAAAAAAAAAAACTCTGCCAAGAGAATCTTTGCTTTCTGGATTCTGTAATAATTAACCTATACCATTTCACAAAACATAGTGTTTCTTAATGGTAGTATAAAATAATTAATTCAAAAAATTTAACTAATAATGTTTCAAATTTAAAAAAATGTTGAACATAAAAACAGATTTAACTGGAAAAGTCTAAAAATCATAAAATATACTATGGTTTTATGAATTAAGCTATCCGATATTGACATACTTCTTTTATAACAGAAAATTTACTTATCTATAAGAATATGAAAATGTAAGAATGGGAAAATATCCCCATTACACTTAGCACATACAAGAAATAGAAATGAACAGCTACTTTACTAGAATTCCACATAGATATTTCAATAGTATCGTTAGCTAATCTAATCAAATTTGGAAGGCCAAATGTGAAACTTGCTCACTCTCCAAAATTTTTTTTAAAAATTAATCTTTATAGTATTATTGCACATAAATGTGTAGCTACAAAAGAAAGTTTCATATAATACAATGTAACGCTCTAGGCAGAAGCACAAATATTGCATTTCTCCGAAAATAGAAACTAATAGAAAAATGAACCCAAACATAATTTTTCAGGATGCCGGCAATAACACTATCTCCAAGAAAAGTCTTAATTAATTTAGATCATCGAATAGAAGTGTTCAATAAATGGCATAATTCTAAATCTGTTAATAGATATTTAGCAGACGATACCTTTTCAGATATTTGAGTACTGCTGCTATTTTTATTTCAGTTAAAATATTATTAAAAGGTAAAATCAAACGATATTTTTCTTTGATAAACATATTTTTATTAATATTATTTCATTTATTTTTTTTATCTGATGATCATTTGTAAATCTTTTGGAATCTAGCAATGGTTGGTAATATATGCTGCCATAGAGAAGAGTATGATCTTCTTCTCTGTGACATGCTGTTAAGTTGAAAGAATAAACAAGTCGATGGAATTCTAAAATATTGAAGCATTATATTAGTTTTTAAGAATTTAAGATGCTCTGCAAGTTATAATTTGGAGCTTAAGAAAACGGGTAGTTTTCTAGAAAGCATGCAAAATTGAATGCAATAACTAATTCTGAATTTCCAGTGGAAGACATGCAATCAACACTCTCATTTAATAAATAATGGCCATTACTATTTAAAATCTTCGGAACTAATATATTTAAAAGGAATGATATTTTGATTCTCAAGCAGGGCGAGTGCAAAATCTGAACACTGGAAGTTTTCATCCGATATACGGGTCCATTCAAGGCTAACATCTTTTTACTGTTTCTGAAATTTTAGGACTCTGAAAAATGGAATAATTTTTCAAATTTATCAATCATCTTTATTAGTTATTTTGTGATAATGCGAATGGTTTTTAATACTCTGCCTAAAGCTGCTTAGTATTTTCAAAACTCTAACCGTTTATCTATGTAAAAAAATTACCAGAGAGTATCAAAAATTGGAGTCTGTTTTGTAATTTAGAGAAAAATAGAAATTCGTTGATTAATTCTAAATTAACGAATTTCTAATATTTTAGGTTAAGCTAGGTTGAAAATTTGTGAGGGGGAGAGGTTAGAGAAGTAAAAATTATTATGATTTTTTTTTGCTAAAGATAATCCAATTATATAAAATGTCGATGCATTGCGGGTAAGATACATTGTGCTATAAATATATCCAGTGATATAGAAAGGATAAAGGTCAAAAAGATTTTTTCTCTAAAAATGTAGAAATTAACATTAAGGAAAATATTCAAGATAGAATTTTTAAATTAGAATATAAATTTAAATTCTTAAAAAAATTAAAAATATGAACTTTTTTTAATGCAAAAAGTCAGTTTATTTAATCTTTTAAGCTATTATCATAGCAAAAAAAAATAATACTGAAATATCCTCAAAAAAAGAATTTAAAATTTCGCATAAAAAGAAGGAAAATAAATGGCCCTGTAAGTCCTTAAATCGAAGAACTTTATTAAGTTATCTCCGCTCATAATGAGGATAACAAACTAAAGTGTTGAAAGTAATCTTTTATATTAGTTTGTTTTTTAAAAATTGTACTTTCCAGTCACAGAATTAGGATTCGCCATTCCAGCGTGAAATTTATAATCCAATTATGCACAGACCTTCATCTTTTACTTGAAAATATAGTTAACACTTAACAAAATTTAAAAAAATTGCTTTGTAATTGCTCAAGGCAAGAGCTTATCATCCCCAGCGCACACATTCGTGTTTAGATGGCGTGACACTCGGCTTCTTATAAAAGGCCGAGATCTTCAGGTAATCCCATAATTCTGATTCATAATCAAGATTATGGTCATTACATCATGTTCAGAGAAAACAGAAAGGCGAGAAACATGTCAGGATGATTATAGGTTTCGAAATGCGTAACAGGCTTACGGCGGAGAAAACGCAATGTTGACTGACTTATTTGTTATCTCGGCCTAACTTACTTTTTATAGGCCTTTATGTGCTGCAATTTGTTTACAAGAAATGCTCAAGCTGAAATTTATGTCAGGGGAAATTGAAAGTCGGATTTTACTTTTTTCCTCATTGTAAAAAAGTTGCAGTATATAATCAACTCTTATAATGGAATGAATTTCTTTTTTTTAAAATCTCTCTCTATATATAGTTGTCACGAATGAGACTTTAAAATAAAAATCAATAAAACTGAAGAAATATGTATTTTAAAGTTGTAATTATAATATTTACTAAACCAGTTTGTGATAAATTCAATTTAAAATGGAAAAAATTGTTCGTGATTTCATTTAAAGATGTGAAAAATAGATTCGCGAGTCCAAATCTCGTTGCATGAAGAAAAAAATGGAAGGTTTAATTTAGTTTAGTTACATTAACCCTTTGCAGTACGAAAAGTAATTAGATGCAAAATTATTCGCCTTATACAAATATTTGTATATTGCCATGAAAAATAAATATATATAATTCTTTTAAGTTGAATTTCTAAGAAAAATTAATGAACATCTCTTAACCATCATGTAGGCTAATTTAACAATTAAATTTGAAAAATAAATAAATAAAACGTCAAAAGGATGCACAGTCTTGAATGTCGAGTCACACTCGATATCGGACCGCAAAGAGTTAAAATCCCGTTTTAAAGCAACATTTGGGCTATTTTCGGACTGATCTCGCAATTTTGAACCGCTGTCATATGACGAAGACTGCATCTGAGTAGGCACCTCCTCGCCAAACTTTCCCACCACACCAGCTGGAGAACGTTTGGCCCTGACGGATTTACCATGCACTAGACCCGTTTACACGATGGTTTTTTGGAAAAATCGGGGCTTGAACCTGAAAACCTTTGGTTTCGATGTCTAAGTCTTAACACCGGTTCACTGCTGGGCTAAAGAAACGGAAGGACTCTGAATTCCGGAACAACTTTTTAATTTACTACTTCACAAACTAATGACGACTGAAAGATGTTATTTATTCATAAGGAATGATACGGAAAACTGAAACGTTTTTGAAACTAAAAATCTGTTGTATATTTGTAATATAATTCACAAGTTAAGTAAGTTTTGTAGAAAAATGCATTCAGCTTCAGATTCTGATAGGATTAGAAGCTTATAAATGCTCAGTGTGTCGTCCTCTGTTCAAAATATTGGCTATCAAACAAGAAACTTCTCTTCTTGATAAGAATAAGCAGTATGTACTCATCTTTAGCCATGGCATGAAAATATAATAGAATTTGAATCGTTTCGAATTTCCTAACATTAGGCAGTAAAGGAAGTGAGAATTTTGGAATTGTTCACTTGATTGGTTCCGAGATTTGATGCTGTTATGCAGGTTGATGTCAGGATTATATAACAGCTTTTTATGTATCCAATTTCTTCAGTTTATGCATGATAACTTTCACAAACACACGAATAGACAAAGTGATAAACAATCCCCCTTTGATGATTTTAGTTCACAATTTGATGCTAATCGACAATTCTGTTTGCTTATTGCATTTTGACAAAGTGATAAAGAGTCCTCCTTATAATAATTTTGGTTCAAAATTTGATACAAATAGACATTTTTGTTTCCTAATTGCATTTTTTATATTATCATGTTCACAAATAATTACTTTATATCTCCCATATTCAAATACCGATTATTAGAATTACATGCCGAATTTTTGTTGTCTAGCTCTCTCCACTTTTAACCTATCATGTGACAGGCATACAGATAAATAATTTGAGTAGGATTTTTGCTACAGCTAGATTTAAAATGTGGCCATTCAGTAACATTTTGAAAACGGAAGTTTTGGCAATTATGCTTTTTTTAAAAATATTTTGTATGCAAGAAAGTGGAAGATATCCTTCAGAAATTTTCTCAAATACTCTCCTAAAAAAGTCTTATTCTCTTCCTTCGCACAAAATTGTGGTTTGGCTAAATTCGAGAATCGCTAAGTCGTCTATTGTTTACCACTGCTTGGCATTGGTGAATGATAGATACAAAACACAAATATTTGACTTGAATCTAACATTTTCCACAGAATCTATCACGAGAATATGTATTCTCGACATCTTTTTGTCGGTGGATTGAATAAAATGTTGTATTAATCCGAAATCCAATTATACCAATTTAATTACAGTTGCAGTTACAATATAATATGCCAAATTTCATTTATTTACGTCGTTGCATTTATGTGCTATTGCGTTTACTTCTTTCGAAAGTATAAACAAACAAATGATCAACAATTTGAGGAATTTAGTTGAAAATTTGATAAATATCTATTTGGGAGACACTATATAGTGATAAATATCTATTTGGGAGACACTATATACCTGAGAATGGGTTTGTACAAAATTTGTTAGATGTCTTCAAATTTAGTTATAATTCCTCACACCGAATTTCAGTCGTCAAGCTCAAAACAGTTTTGAGTTATCGTGCACACACACAGACTGACAGACACGGTCCCATAATGTGTTTTGGGGAGTCAGAAAAATCTGAAACTCAGAGTTTCGTCAAAATCTTGAATTCGAATTTTTCGAAGAATAATAATTCTTTCTCTATACTTAAATGGACGAAACAGGAAAAAAAATCTTAAATGTAACTGAAGAGTTTATGAGGTTTTCTATAGCTTCTCGGCACATGGTTAACCACAGAAGATAAAAAAAAGTATCTAGTACATATTTTGATATCTTGTTTATTTCATTTCATGCATAACTTGTTCGTGAAGCAAATAACCTATGGCCTTTTAAATTTTTCCTGCAACAATGAATCATTACACGATTCTCAGCTACCTACATGTAAGAATGGATCTTAAAAACAAAAACAAAAAATCTTTACTGATCTTTAACGATCAAAACTTTTTTTCTAGTTAGCCATCCATTGCCTAAACTTCGGCTTAATTTCTAAACTAGACCACAGACGGTCTTGTAGAAGAACTAAAATACTTCTTCGTTCTTTTTTTACTTGTGAGAGAGTTTTCGAAACAAGGAAAAAGCCGGTGAACACACTTTTTTTGTTCCCTTTGGCCGCCAGCATGTTTCGTTTTCAATGGCACGGTCACGGTTTCCCGCCGTCTAACAATCGCGTTCGGTATGACCTTTATTTCCACCATTGTCAAACTTTCATCTCTCCCGATGGCGACGTTCCAATGCATTTCTTATAGGTGCCGCTCTTTTTTTAATATCTCGTTTATCATCAACCTTCATCACATGACCTCTTTAGAGATCGTTGTCGCTCATGTTCCCGTCGGCACATAAAACAAAATTAATGCAAATGTCCTGTGTGATTGAAATGAGTTTTAGAGAGCTAATTTGCATAATTTGCAATTAAGATGGGCTGTCTCTTGCAACTCTGACGCATTATTGTTAGATTTCTTTTTCGCATATAAAAGAAAAGAGTTTAATCATCCTTTGGCCCTATGTATCAGAAATCGCAGAAAGTGGAACATCTCGTTCAGACTCCAAATCTGACCGTGCTAATAGCTTATGTATTTCGTGTTATTATTTTACGTCACTTAGAGTCTTCTGAGAACTATCAAACACCAAATACAATTGACATAAAAAATGACAATATACAGTAGCACTCTCAATGAAACGAAATTGAAATTAGTTTCTAATGACATGTCATTATTGGTGCTTTTCTTTATTCGATAGATTCTAATTGATGCACGGGATGGTATTTTTTATTCAAAACTAGCCGCCTTTGGCGACCAGCCGGTTCGCCAATATAAATGGGGTTCAATCAATTTTTTTACATAACTTGGTCACATAATAAGTTATTCAGCAAATTTTTAGGCTTCAAATTTCGATAGTCATATTATTCACTTATACTATTATATGGGCCTTAAGCAGTCCTATATTTGAACTCCACATCAATCTTTGATATTCTATCATTGCAAGTAAAATTCAGTTTTAAATTAAAGTGGAAATGATGAAACTTCAATTAATATAAAGACCTCTTTACTCAATCCAAGCGTGTCTTTAAATAATACTAAGAACTGAAGGCAGAGTAGTCCGACATTGATGTTTTATGTTCACTACAGAAATTGAAACATTAATAATTTTTTTAATAATTTGTAATATCTCAAGGAATTATTCAGCAAACATTTCACAGATTAAATGAAACATTCAGTTTTTAATTTTATTTCTAGTTGTATATAAATGCTCTCAATAATAATTTTTTTAGGTTTATAAATATATTTCAAAAAATTATGGTTTAAATTCCTTTGGTCTTATAGATTCATATTTGTAAAATATTCTTAATATTTCAACTTCTAAATAATTAAATAAGCATTTTTATCTTCTTAAAATCTGGCTGATTTATTCAGTTCTGAATATTGCAAGTTTAGAACAATCATCACTATCATAATCTAGACCAATTATTCTAGAGTAACCCTGATTGGCTTCTTTAAGATCTTGATAAAGTGATCTAAAATCGCCAGTTTATATGGAGTAGTTATGTTGAAATTTTCATAGATCGATCAGCTTTGATGATTGATTTAGTTGACTGGAATGCCACTTTTTTATTTAAGGACTTATTGTCTCAAGAATATTTTGTTAAATATGATTCACAGAGCAGATGATGTATGTAAAGAATTAAATCATCAGCATTTTTTCTCTCAAACTACTAATTATATATTTCACTTAGACAATTTGTTAAGAGAGTGTGTCCCTCCCCAAAAAATTAAGAAATTAGATGTTGGGCTCCGATTACAGAAGGTGCCTTGTAGATGTTAAGTTATATTTGCCTTAAATAAAATTGTTTAAATGGATTAGTAATATATGTATAGTAAAATATCATAGGAAACGTTTCCATCCATTTATTTTCCAAAAATTTCATGTTTCATATTTGTTTCATTTTATACAGACACATGTCGAAAATGACAATTTTATATGTTTAATTTGGAATAATAGTTGATTTTTTTTCTCGTGAGAGAACATGATATTGTTTTGGTAGAAAGTTTTGATGTCGCCGAAATATGCGGGTAAAAATAGTTTTATATGCTTTAACAAATTTTGCATTTTTAATTATTACGTATGCTTGTTTGAAAGAAGATGCGTTTTCAAATAGCTGACTTACTTTTACCAGTACAGCTTTAATATTACGTTACTTCGTTGAAAGAATATACGTTTTTATTTCACATGATTCATTAAAATGCGGAGATAAATTACAATCAAGAAGGCGAATTCTTTGATTTGAACAAAATATCTTCTTCACATAAGCAAAAGTAGCAATTAAAAACATGCCTTATTGTTTTAAAAATTAAAAAAAAAGAATTCAAAAATATTTTACTACTACTGATTATCAATTGCTTTTTGTTCGTCGTTTCTTTGAAATGACCTCATTTGCAAAGTTCGTCTAAGATTTCTTGCTTTTAAATAATTAATCTCCCTCTCAGAAGATTATCGTTTGGTGCTTTTCTAAAAATTCTTCTTCAGTTTTAACAGTCGCACTTTTGTAACATATTTTTAATTTGTATTTTTATTTACTTTATTTCTTTAATGGAATTGTTAATTTTGATATAGCAAACGATCAAGAAATATTTTCTCTTGCATTTATTGTTTAAAAAATATCACATTTCCTATTTGTTTCATTTGATATAATCACGTGATGAAAATTGTATTTTTCTGTTTTATTTTTGGTAGTAATTAACTTTTTATAAAATAAGAACTTCTGAAATTGTGATGGCAACATTTTATTAAAAGCTGATATTTTTTTGAGAACCTCGAGAAGATAAAATTTAATCGGTGGGAAGATGTTGTCTTGGCCAGACTAATCAGCAAAACAATTATAACACCAGGATTGTTAAATCGCTTTAACCTTCATAATGATCCTCTTTGTCATGAATGTAATAGCATAAATGATATTGAACACATAATTCTCTCGTGCAAAAAGTATTCATATTATAGAGACAAATTGTGGACATTTCTCCAATTAGATAAACACGATATTTCCTTCAAAAATGTTCTGGGTAAAATAACTGCAAACAAGGCCAATCTTCAAGTTTCTCTTCAAGCGTTGAAGCATTTCAACATCTACTAATTTTTTTTTACCACATTAAATTGCTCTGACTTTTTGTACCTCTTCTTTCCATTGGAACTGCTGGAAATGTTCTAAATCTCGTCAGCGGACTCACTGCAGCTTCAACCAACTGATTGAACAGACTTCATTAACTGTTAACCGACTGAAACTTCAATTTGTTTTTGTGCGTGCGCGCTCTCTTGTGTTTAATGTATATTTTGTTCTAAGTATTTGAAACAGGGGATAACAGCCACTGTTGCTATAAATCCCAATACCCTACTTCTTTCAAGAATTCCAATTCTTTCAAGAATTCAAGATAAAATTTTATTTTTTATTTTATTTTTGCGAAATAAATAGTTGAAAAAAAAACCCGATTAAATTACATGTTAAAAAATTCATTAAAATTAGAGTTTTAATTCGTATGTCCAAACATTAGTATCATTGAAAAGCTAATTTTTTGAGCTTTAATGTGATGCAAAAATCAATTTTGTGCTGTAATATTTTCAGAAGTTATGGCGAAAAAACGTAAAAATTTGACTTATTTTTTAATTAATTAAAATTTTAATTATAAATTCAAAAAACGGGCTCGGAGGTGCATATTCCCGGCATTCAAGGTATACATATACCAAATTTGTAACTGTAGGCTGAACGGTCTGGCCTGTACAGCGCCAACACACATACACACACACACACACACTTCGTACTTTATTATAAGTAGAGAAGAGATAGAGATAATCACGTGATGAAAATTGTTTTTTTCTGTTTTATTTTTGGTAGTAATTAACTTTTTTTTAAATAAGAACTTCTGAAATTGTGATGGCAACATTTTATTAAAAGCGGATTTTTTTTGAGAACCTAGAGAAGATAAAATTTTATTTTTATTTTATTTTTGCGAAATAAATAGTTGAAAAAAAAACCCGATTAAATTACATGTTAAAAAATTCATTAAAATTAGAGTTTTAATTCGTATGTCAAAACATTAGTATCATTGAAAAGCTAATTTTTTGAGCTTTAATGTGATGCAAAAATCAATTTTGTGCTGTAATATTTTCAGAAGTTATGGCGAGAAAACGTTAAAATTTGACTTATTTTTTAATTCATTAAAATTTTAATTATAAATTCAAAAAACGGGCTCCGAGGTGCATATTCCCGGCATTCAAGGTATACATATACCAAATTTGGTAGCTGTAGGCTGAACGGTCTGGCCTGTACAGCGCCAACACACACACACACACACACACTTCGTACTTTATTATAAGTAGAGATGTCATTATCATATGCCAATCCAGCAGGAAGTGTATTTACGAAATTAATGATGATTATAGTTTGGGCTTTAACTATAACTGTAATATAATAGTAATTGATAATAGTTACTGAAAACTTACAATGGTATAAATGTATGGTATGTTAGATCTTGTAATAAAATGCAAATACTTTTTCTACCTTACATTGTGAAAAGATGTTTAAATTTCATGATCAACACACAATCCTGATTCTTTTTCACTTTCTAGTATGTGAGGTATACAAAGAAAATGTACAGTAATCTTTAGACAGATTCAAAATTGAAATGTAATGAATCTATGCCGAATTTCAGGCCTTTTTAAGTTCGAAAACAAGTGCTCCACTTACACTTGTTAATCCTTAGGGTTGAAATTCAGAAATTAAAAATAAGTTAACTCGTTTTCATCTTTATTTTTTTTTCATCCATTCCCTTTCTTTTGTATTGTGTTCCAGCTCACAATTATATAATGAGCTTTTTTTTTCTTCAAATTCATTATTCGGAATCGTCACCCCTAAATGTTCCGCATCTTGAGTTGTTGCATCGGTCCTGTCAATGCTGTATAAATTCTGAGCATCGACAACTGCTTCGTTCAGTTTTCAAATTGAAATAATAAAAATGGCATTTGAATAATTTTATTTATTAAATTAAATAAATTAGGTTCCCTATTCGCTGGCGAAATGCAGTTCCAGTTTAAATATAACGATATTGTATAGTATACCAGTTCTAAACAAAGATATTGTGTAGTATTTTTATGATATAATTTAATATTTACAACAATGTACAAGATAATAATATTTTTATAATCTATACTACTATTATAAATGTGAAATTTTCAATGGATGGAGGATGTTAGTCATTCACACCAAAAAAGTTGAACGGAATAAGATGAAATTTAGCATAGAGATAGATTATAATCTAGAATAGAACATAGGGTACTATTTATCCCGGTTAATTGAGTGGTTAATTTTTTATTAATTAAAAGCTAACTTTCTCGTTAAAAATATTTATTTCCTCACCACCAAATGAGTAAGACGCAAGTTATTTTTTTCCTATGCTAATGAGGCAGGTTTAACAGGGTTTGGACCGGTTAATTCAAACGATTCTGTTTATTCTGTTAGTGTTTGATGCATTTAAAATTAAACACAGTTAATTAATCGATCTTTCAGTTTCTCTGAAAGTATCGATCTTTTGGATCTTTTGAAGTACTTTTGATTAAAATAAAACATAATAAAGGCAAGTAAAAATTTCTAATCTTTATTGCGCTTCACTAACTGGTGTAAAAAATTCACGTATATGAATTACCCTAACTGGGGAAGAAAATTCATGCAACTATGTTACCCCAACTGGCGTTCAAAATTCTAGCATGCGCAGTGAGTTCTGCTTGTCGAGACGGGTTCGGATTTTGTTTTGCCAGACTAATGAGCAAAACAATTCTGAATAATTTGTTTGCTGTTCTGTTTTATTTCAAGTACACACTGTAAATAAACTACTTTTAGTCATGGTACTACTTACGAAGTCGTGAGTAAGAGCTAGTGCTTCATAAAAACTTTACTAGCCATGTCACTCGTTGTGTGTGTGTGTAAGAGAGAGAAAGAGAGTATGTGTGTGCGCGCATTTTCCGCTTTTTAAACCAAAAATCAATAAATGGGGATAGAATAAAAGGTAGTTGAAAATTATATGTTGGGTTCTAGGCTCCATTTTTCCTTCTTATACCTTTATAAACTCCCCCTCCGCGTAGCCATTCAATGGCGTAGGTTATGCACCAACCCAGCAGATGGATAATAGACTAATGGATGTTCTCGTTCAAGGTAGATTTTCTGATGTAAAAACTGTTGTTTCGAAATGTTTTGATAAATATTTGGTTCTAACGTTCTCTCTCAATGAAAAGGTCTTGCCCTTTTCTAATTTCTAAACACTACTACGACATAAAGGATTTGTAGGTGTTTCAATCCTACAGGATGTATTAACCCACAAAGTCCGTTACATCTTCCTACAACGGCACCGATCTGGTGCAAGCAATTAATGCGTAAAATATTAGACAAGGTGAAATTGGGCAAGGCCTCACACTTGTCCGTTAGAATAAAAAAAAAGAAGTTAATATTCAGATTCATCCAACGCCGACCTTTGCAATTCACCCACAAGCAAAATGTGTGTTGCAAAACCCTTAGAGGTGGAAATCGACGATTTCGCGTTTCAGACAATACCATCGTTAGCTAAGCTTCTGCGGTTTTACGTAGGCGACTACCAGCAACAATGCTCAAAAAAAGACTTCGTTTTTATTTGCTTACTTCTTTTTTTTCTTCTTCAACACAGAGCTCACTTTCTCTGACGAAGGTCACTTAAAAGCCGGCAAACCCGCCTTCTTTGCTCCATATAAGGACGTGACCTTGAATCTGCAGTCCGACAATGCCTGTCAACTGAAGAAAAATCAACGGCGAGCTTACGAGAAGAAATAATAATGAAGAGCATTAGGTAAAGTGAAAGGAAAAGGTCTGATGTTTTTTCGCGAGAGCTTCTATTCTGAGTGAATGCTTTGATGGAGAAAGTTTGTGGGTGGATGTCTAATTGGTAAACAGACTTAAAATTCAGTGACCTCTATTTCAACGGCACGAGTATGCCTTGCATGGAGATGCGTTTGCGATGGGTGCTCGTGTGTTTCGGCTCAAGGTCTCTCGTAAAAAATCTCTCTTAATTAACTTAATTTTAGCGGTGCTTTAAAGAAATGAAATGTGTGCAGATAACAGCGGTGATTAATTTCCCTGATAAAATTGACAAATTTGAAGGCAATGAAAAAATAATTGTTCAAGTTTTATCCTCATATTTAAAATCGGTGTCTTTTTCTCTTTTTGAACTCGTATGCACATCTGAAGGTATTTTTTTGCGCATTAAGATATAAAATATATTCAAAACTAGCCGCTTTTGGCGACCAGTCGGTTCGCCAGTTTTAATGCTCGCTAAAATTTTCATATAATATTTTATGTAGCCGTGTCTCATAACAGGTTTTTCACCAAAATATATTTAAACCAAACAAATTTTGATAGTCATATAATTCATTTATAGTATTATTTTCTTCAGATGTTCTGTTCATTGTACTACTCGTCTTTCTCTTTCTATCCGAGCAATGATTGTCCCGGAATTGATATTTTACTTAAATGGTGGAGGGAAAGGTCTAAAATTCTAAGTTTTTATAGAATAATGAGATTCAAATTTTCATAAATGTAAACACACTAAACAAATAAAGACACAATTGATTTTCAAGAGATGCGAAAGTTTAAAAACAGCTTGGAAATTGCCTCGCACGAAGGAAATAATGGTGATATATACACACACCCTTCTTTTCTTTTCTTTTTCTATCCTTTTTTTCTCTTCACTACTTTTCTTTTTACAAACCTTTTTTTCGCTTTTTTTTTCTTTCTTCCCTGCCCATATTTTATTTCGAGCATGCATTGATTAAATATTTATACCGACTAATAATAAGAGCAACTATTTTCTTTCTTTTTTAAACATCCCGTTATCTATAAATGAAAACCAACTGACTTCGCGCATTTCTTTCTAAACAAATCATAATTTATTACTTCCTGCTATCTTACTCAGTTGGTGTGGGGGAAGGGAATGAAAATTTTTGGCGGGAAAGTAAGAAAAGTGTCGTTTTAACTATTTTCCTCGCAGTTTTTTTCTTTTTTTCTCTCCATAAGAACCCTCCTCGTTTCTTAACGAAAATATTAAAATAAAAATTAGCCGAATCGGTCGAGCCGTTCTCTAGTTTTGCGCTTAGCAACGCATTTCGAGTTCCATTTTTATTAATATAGAAGATTAAAATGAAATCTGCTAAGCAGGTATCATGTCAGAACATCATTTCTTGAACGGCGAAGCACCACGTGCTCGGGAAAATTAAATTATACTTTTATTCACTTTAAATGTTTCATCGAATGAGTCACTTTAGTATTTCAAACATTCCAAAAAAACTTTGTCTAGCTTTTATTGTTTAAAAAAATGTCACATTTCGTATTTATTTCATTTCTTATAATCCCATGCTCAAAATGACATTTTTTCTAAGTTTTATTTGCAGTAATTAAGTTATTTTCTTATGAGAGCTTTCGTTAATGGTATAGCATCACGTTATTAAAAGCTGATTTTTAGAGATACTCGTGCAGATAGAAATTTTTTTATTTTTCGCCTACGAATTTTTGTTGACGCTAAAAACCTCATCCCAGGAACAATATCATATTATGATATGATAATACGATATGAGTTTTTTTGGTACAGAGTTTCTACACCAAATTTATAAATTTATATCAAACTATATTAAAATATATTTAGAGGAAGTCAGTCTGTCCATATGTTTAAGTATAAGCAAATTCGATAACAAGAAAATGAAAAAAACAAAATGGATAAAATTCAGTACATATGTATAATGGTTCAGTACATATGTATAATGTACCGGCATCCTGGTACAGAGGTAGCGCGCCTTCCTTTTGATCTGGCCTCCCAGGTTCGAGTCCTATAAGAGCACAGTTGTTCGTCCGTGTACTATATGTGAGGTGTATGAATGTTCCCCCTTCTTAAAAGGGGCTGTGCAAGTGAATGTTATGAATGTGTAGCTAAGTCGTTCTCTTGTCCCTAGTTGGTGCTACTTCTAAAACAAGAGACGCTCATTCATGTTTAAAATAGCTGACGGTCGTCAACGCGCTTGTCCATGGCAAGTGCCATTAGAAACAATAACCTATCTATACCGCAGACACCTATCATATTTTAAGCCAGATGTAACAATTATTTGAAAGTCTTGTGATTTCACAAGCATGTTAAAAGCATTCTTGAAAACGCAATAATTTAAATATATCAATGGTATTTTTGTAACAGCAGTTGTAGTTCTGTGTTGAATTTCGGTCTCATTCGATAGGAAAAACGCGTCTAAGTTCGGTATTCGGATACTTTTAACCTCAAACCAGGGAGCAATTACCAAAAGCCACGTCAAGGATTACAAGATAGACTCAGCAAAAATGCTAAAATCATGCCAAATGTTAATATTTTGTAACTAATGGTTGCTAATACCATATTGTTTTCTCTGACAAATCCAAGATCCATTACTTTATGTTGGATGTGGGGAATAACCACTCTACGCGAGAAAGTTTTAGGGAGACCTCTCCCATAGGCTTGCTAGAATACATATCTTAAGTCAATTTTATACGCAGTAAAGAAATAGAAACTATTGTAATCTTTAAAAATTTTCAGAAATTCATAATTTCTTTTTGTAATTATTCCTATATATATGTCTGAACACAAAAATCCAAAATCCGCAACGGTCTACTGGATGAAATCGGTCGTGTGATCTTTGTATTAAAATTGTAGATTTGCGTTTGCAGTCATCTGAATATATTATCATATTCAGATGAATATGATAATTCAATTACACGGTGATCTGAAAAATGGGGATTCGTCTAGTTCACACCATTTTGAAAAAATACTTGAGCTGATTTAAAATATAGCGACATTTAATATATTAGACAATCAGATTTTATCGGACAAGTAATTTGCCATATCTCGAATATTTCCAGTCCAGGCCATTAATAGTTTTTTTCCCTTACATAAATTGCTCAGGCGGCTGAAATTTCACCACCGAATGACCTTCATTTACATAAAAAAGTGATTATTTTTATGAGTTTATTATCTTTACAACATTTCGTTTTCTTGCGGTTAAATAACAAGGCAGACTTTTCCTTGATTGAAAGATATGGAAGTGGCAACTGGTTCTTGGGTATTTTTCGTATATTTTAAGACCGACATTTTATTACAGGACAACTAATCCGAAATTAAAGTTTTTTTTAAAAAACTTTATTGTTAAATATATCATTCAATGCACGTTTTCATTTAATTGTTTTCAAATGAAATTCTGATTAAAATATGCACTCGTAATTTAAATTTCATGATATCATAATTTAACCTTTTATTTTATATCACTATACTTTTAATTACATAAAATGTTTAGTAGAAAATTATGTTTGCAAGACTTGATTTAAATTTAAATTTTTTTAATGAAAAAATTAAATAATTTTTCCAACATGTTGTATGGAAGCCATTACAAAAGTAGCATTTTCTAATTACAAGAGTTTTTATATAATTCTGTACAAAATGTTAAAAAAAAACATGGTTTTTTATAATCCTTTTTAAGATTGATTTATTCAATTCAATGTTGTTCAAGGTTTCTTATTCCTTTCACGTAATACTGTTTGACTAAAACTTCTAAGTAGTTATATAAATGTCCCGTTTGAATCGGTATAGACTGGTTGGTATGGCGTTGGATTCGCATCCCTTAGGCTGCGGGTTCGAAACAGTCAACCGAAAACTCTCCTTGTGTGTGTGTCGTGGTAGGTGCACTTTAAATCTGTCGTGGTCACAAAGTCGTCCATGTTGAGAGTAATACCATTAGGGATACTGAAACAGTGGTGATCCTTCTCTGTTCCAGATCTAAATTGCGTTCTGAGGATAAATGAATGAAATGCATGTATGAAGTGCATCCCGTAAAAAGGGTATGGGACGTGTGTGAGCTAGAAGTCAGACTTCTGCCCTCGAGTGCTCAGGGGTCCATACACTCAGAAGCTACTGCACCTCTTCCGTTGTAAAGCGGAACAGGAGAAAAATAACAATGTTCCGTTTTTTAAGG
Organism: Argiope argentata; assembly: GCA_026289955.1. NCBI lineage: Eukaryota > Metazoa > Arthropoda > Arachnida > Araneae > Araneidae > Argiope > Argiope argentata. The sequence goes on along the minus strand of JAOUZG010032119.1, from coordinate 416,720 downwards.
CAACACTAGGGCTATTTTGAAACGGATCTCCTAATTTTGAGCCAAGGTCAGATGACAAGAAAGAAGTCTGAGCTGACAATGCTTTTTTTAATACGTTTAAAGCACTACAAAAAATGGCATTTCGTCTTGCGAATCTCGAAATTTTATCATCAGGCCACTACGTCAATTGGTTTGCTTAGGTACGGTATAGCTGGTGAGTAGAAACGTTTGTCCCCGACGTATTTAACGTGCCACCAAAGCCTCTTACATGACGGTTCTTCGGAGGAATCAAGACTCAAACATGGAATCCTCCGGTTCTGAAGATTAAATTTTACCATCAATCCACCACGACCCAAAACACCTATGCAAACAAATGTTTCAAGAATCAAACTCATTATTCATTGAAAATTTCCTTTTTTATAACCATTTCCCCTTATAATATTTTTCTCTGAGTACTCCAGTGATACCAAATTTGGATAATATAACGTGTAGTAATTCGAAGAACATCAAAATCTAAATTGTATATATTGAGCTTACATCCACGAGAGAAATTGCTAGATCCTTATCATAGCAAAAATGATTTTTTATCTCCGTTCGGCCGACTTGTTTTTAGAATATTGTTCATAATTTAACAGTTTAACAATTCACACAACATGTGTGATATTTCTTTTATTTCCTGATATACGAAGTATATAAGATAAGTATTGTTATCACGAAAAAATGCGAACTCGAAACTTTGAGGGATCTAACCATTTCAGGTCTCTATGAGTCTATGAGTCTCTATGAGTATTTTTTATCTAGGAAATGTCTATCTGTCCATCTGTCTGTAACAAAGATAACAAAAAACCGCTTTGATCTTGAAATATGGTCTTTATACCAGATTTGTAGATTTCTATCAATTTTTAATCAAAATTTCGAATGTATTAGTATAATAATTACAAAACGAAGAGCGCTAGTTGGATGAAATTCGGTGCATAACACCCAAAATAACAGACAACTATAAAATTTAAAGCCAAGTCCAAGAGAGGGGGTAATTTTTTTATCAGTTTGTACGTTAAAAGCATATAAACGCATTAATCTAAATCAACAGGCAGTAGTTCACTCGGTAAGATGCAAGGATTTCAGTATTTCACACGTGAAGGTGAAGAAAATTAGTTCAATTCTGGGCGAAAATCAATATCTTCTTGATAAATTATTTACATTAATTGTATTTATTTAATAAAAAGTAACTAAAATGAAAATTTTCCTTGTTAACCTCAGTAGGAATTGATTTTTAATTTTTTTTTTATATAACTTGTCTTTAGTCTTTTCTCTGATTCATCTAATTCCTACAATGCAGAAGAAATAATCTCTCATTGTATCATCCCACACCAAATCGGAAAATGAGTCAGATAGCGAGCAGTTCGCTTCCAAGGTCAATTTCCGATTCTGCAGCATGAATGGATTTGCCTTAATGAGCGAGCCGCTTACGAGGGTGGTGAAAATGAACCGGGGAAGGCACCACTCCGTTTCCCCGGTGCTGTGACGGGCAGGTGCGTTTGTCGCTCCGGCGTGCACGGGTGTCACGATCCCGGCCTCACGAACCGCTCCACCTCGCTTGCGGTTTTCCAACCCAACTCTGTCCTCTGCCACGAGGAAGACACCGCCAGCTTTCGAGGACACTCGGAGCGAATATTACTTAAGAAATTCTATCATACTCTTTGGAATATTGGAGGAAGTGTGTTTCCCTTGACTTTTTTGCGCAATATATCCTCTATTAACTTTCAATTGAGCCAATGCATCATACCAAACTCTATTTTACATTTTTGTCGATAAAGTCAATTAATTTTTCATAAAACTATAGAAGTTTGTATTAAAGCTAATTTCGATTGTACCAAGTCTTATAAAAGGTTATTATCGGTGATCTTCTATAACATAAAGAATTATTTATATATTGTTACACTTTTAGAGTAGCGGGTTCAGATTGAATGGGCTTTACTTGAGGACAGCAGAAACAAATTTATTTACACATATTTACAGGATGACCTGAGAAAGAAAAACTTCAGATAAAAACAATCCAGCAGTCAAAAGTTGCTAACATCGTAAACACAAGCCTTACGCACAATAGACTGCAAAACAGCTATCATATAGCATAGCAAACAGCAAATCACAGCGAGCTCAATAATACAACGTCAACAACAAACGTAGCACAGCTCATTAATAACAAGCGTGAAAAGTGATCAGCTCGCTAAACGAGTCGCTTCTTTTCCGAGAGGAAACACTGCTGAAGCTATGGCAACCCGTCCCTTATATAGCCGAGCAGCCGAGCGCCCAAAAGCACGCGGGGCTTCGTGATCGGTCAAGCGGCTACCAAACTATTCCTTTCGCCAAACCAACGCGGCTGGCGTGAAGCTCCTCGTCAAACGTCGCCAACTTCGGCGTACTCCGCAGCCCTCACCGGCTTGTAACAATATTTTCTAGCAATATCCGCACAGCGTTGCCCGGGACATAGCATCCAAGAACAAAAATTAGCTTTAAACTCAAATCGAGCTTCCACCCGATATGATATGGGTATGTTACACAACAACAAACAAACAATAGAAACTGTCAAAAGTAGTTACAATTTTTTTAACAGCATACATTCAGAAATATTCAGACTGTTACAAAGGTAAAAATATGATATGTCCGTAGATAAAACACGGGCGATCCTTTCGAGGTTTTATTTCCTTTTTTTCGGCATAATGAGATTTGAATCGCTGTTTAAAATTATATATACGCAAAGAAATGTATTGCCTATGCATACCACAACTCTTTCTATTTGAACATGCGCCGTTTGAGGTTTTCGCGCACGCGCTGATAAGTTAAAATCACAATTATAAAACTCCCCTTTTTATTTTGATAGGATTTTAATGTACTAAAACCTTCCCCAATAAATGCTCTACAAAATGGTATACATATCTCAAATATCCGTTAACTATTTCTCAAGTTTTTGTGGTTCCAACATACAGACGCTTTCAGGAGACTTCATCTTATACTATGCGTAGATACTTAACCTTGTGATTTTCTTTCATTATTGGCAGCTAATGAAGACGAATTCTGTTTAATATCTGCGCAGTTCAAAAGACGAAATTCAATTCCTTTCGAAACTAAAACTTACATTTTTTGATGAATCAAAGAAATATTTATTGAAATTTTTTTTGATACATTGCACACATCATAAAAATTATTCTACCTATCGATGAAATTTTCAATGGGGAACGATTCTGTTTTCTATACTCATATTTTTGAAAAAAATATCCTTGGTTTCGAGAAAAAATATTTTTGTATCAATTGAAGTTTAACCCCTTCTCATACAATGACGTGTCTAACACGCGCAGCGAAATGCTGAATTTTTAGTTTTAAAACTGGGATTAAGCTACAGAATTAAGCATAAATAATTAATAATGTATAGTACTTAATTAATATAAAAATGGAAAAATCACTTAGAAACACTTCAATATTTCAAATATCCTTTTTATTATTAAAAGAACAAAAATTATAATAAGTGTCCAAGATAGAATGTGTCATCTAATTAGAAAGTTAAATTCGTTTGCCATCAGGTTAATCGCTTCCATTTTAATATTAAATTAAAATTTTACTTCAGTTGAAAGAAAATTGGAAAGATACTTGGTACTATGAGCTGAAAGACTTTAGGCTGTTAACTTCCTGGCATAGAGGTAGCGCGTCCTTCCCATGATTTGCAGGTCCCGGCTCAGGTATGGTTGTTCTTCGTCTGTTATATCTGTAATATTGTGAATGTTCCCCCTGTAAAACGGTATTGTGAAAGCGAATGTGATACGTGAATAAATGTTCTGTATGTGGTGTCTTTATGTAAATTACATAATATATTTAAATTAATAATTTAGAGGGCTTTAATCCGGTCAAACAAGCTGGTCGCCAAAGACAGCTAGTTTAAAATAACAAGAAAGATTAATTTTTAAAAAAACAACTTCAATGGTTCCTTTTTGCTAATTTTTGTTTTATGTGAAAGCTGATGGCCTTTCGATTACCACTTATCTCCATTTCTTTTTAAAGAAAACTTCTAAGACAAATTCAAAAACTACTTCCTTATGCAATATCTATGGAAAAAAAATTACGATGAGATCCGTTTTGCCCGCGTTTCTTCGTGCACTTTCAGGAGAGTCAGAAAAGCTTATTGTGGTTACCTTATGAGTGAAAAACAGATTTTTTTAATCCATTCGTTCTATCAAGAGTAAGTGAAACTCATCGGGCTTGAAATAGGCACAAATTATATCTATAAATTTCTGTTTTGTCGTAGTTTTCAGATTAACAATGTTGGGAGCATATTTAAAATAGTTTAAACCTTCAACCTCAATCAAGATTAAGGCTCATTATCTTTTTATTCTCTTTTAAATGGAACAGTATTATTAATTCTTTTATTATAAACCTTTCTAGTATGACTTTGTTGTTGTTGTTGCTTCAAATGGCACTTGTTATGGGGAGGCCCACTAACACATTCAACGATTTTAAGTTGAGGGTAAATCTCTTGTCTTTTTAGTAGCACGAACTAGGGTCAAGAGTGTTTAGCTATTCACACATCCCGTTAGCTTGAAAGGTCCCTTTTTACAAAGGAGCACATTATCATATCTCCCTAATTGAATAGATAAAGAAAAACCATGCCCGAATTCGAATTCAAACTCAGGGGCTCAGATAAAGGGGAAGACGCGATACCTCTGTGCCAGGATGTTGGCAGAATGACTTAAAAATCATGACATAAGATTTTTATATAAGTCAAAGATATAAACTGAATTTTCATAGGATAAACACAGTTGAACTTTTTATGGGACTAAAAAGGGATTTATGATGATTAAAAAGGGATTATTTGATTAAAATTTTTGAAAATAACTTAAGAAATATATTATTCAGCTTCTAAACTAAAAAGTAAGCTTATTTCTATCAATTCTTTAAATTTAGCGTTTAACTGATAAATAACAAGAAATTTCCAGTTTTTTTCATATTATGAAGTTTAAAACGACCATAAAATATTTCTGAATGAAATAGATTATTTATTTTCTGATTCAGGAACTGTTGAACATATTGAGAAATAATTATACACAAATTTGAACAAAAAATATTTAGATTTTAATTCATGAATTTTTTTGTTAGAATTATATTTCCTATTTTAGAAAATGACATCTAAAGATGTAAAACAATATTAAAAATTATGTAAATGCAAATATAAAAATCCATGTAACTTCCCAAAAAATAGACTTAGAAACAAAATTCTTACTTTTCTGTGTCAAAACATGCTCACATCAAGAATATTAAATTTAAAGAATCATAATTTTTGTACATAAAAAAATCGACTTTTCAAAGATAGTCACTTATTTTAAATGTACCAAGTAGTCAAAGGGTTATGTTTTATAGACAATATTCTTACTTCTTTCTTGCATATTGCCGCAGTTTAGGGACAAGAGGTTATGTAAGGGATAGTTATCTGAAATCAAACGTCTTCTTGCTGTAGGTTGAGACAACTATCATTTTTTGTCATTTGATGGTTTCCAATATCATAATTTGAAAGCTTTCATGAAAATTTTAGCATCTAAGTTTTGGCAATTGCAATAATTTTAAATTTCTACTCAAGAGAGAAGAAACAAAATCATAATTTCAACATTTTTCCTCAATAATTTAGAAACGTAATCTCACAAAAGAAAAAAAAATGGAACCTTAAATTGCAAAATTCAAGTTATCATGTGAGAACATTATTATTTTTAAGTCACCACTTATCTTAATTAATTTAAATAATTAACCAATTTAAACCGTTTTAAAACAATCACGAGACTTCTCTATCGGTCTCTATCCCTTTATAATATGCATATAGGTATATACATAATATAAACGTATATACAAATAATGAAATTATTTTTAAGCTTTCCTTTTCAATTTTTCTAGCTGGCAAACAAAAGTTTGGGAGCTCGACCGATTTTGAGATGAAATAACAACTATGATGTCGTAGTTCTTCATTAGCCTTTTAAAAACTCATCTGCTTTCAAAGAAGTTTATTTGATAGTAAAGCAATACTGATAAAAACAGATCAGTTTTAAAAAATGCTTCTGCTATCAAAGAAGCCTACATAATAATAATACAATTCTGGTAAAAGTAGATAAAAATATTTTTTACCCGTATATTACGGAGATATCAAAACTTTCTAACCAAAACAACATCATGTTCTCGCATGATAAAAAAACACAGTTTATATATGAAGCATAATTTCCTTTGTTTTACATATACCATATGGGCATTGTGGAGCCTTATACAATCTTAGATTACAGCGATCAATGGGTTTTCAAAAAAAAAAAAAGGATTACGCTGCTACCAAGTTAACTATGGCCTTCTAGAATATACAAGAAAACCCCAGATCAAAACAATAGATTTCGAAGGTGTGGATCTCCCCGTGTGGCTATGTAAATCCACCGAGATCTGATTCCAGAAAGGTCGCATCAACACAAGTGTATCGTTTTGCATCAGCTGTCTGAAGAACAAGGCTACTTTATAAAAGAATCCACACCCACTCGCACCCGGATGCAGCCCAAATCACTTCGGACCAACCCTTAAAAAACTCCCAAGGTCGCCCATTTATACGTCTCGCTGTACCCTCCGATGCATTTACGAATAAATTGCGCGATAAGTGTCATTAATAACAGGAGAGATATGATTTTGATCCATAACCAGTTTCTTGTAAAAGCTGCGAGTGATCGCCTGGAAGGATGGGCAACGGGGCGGCGGCACCGCTAATATTTGGACACCAAAATGCTGAGGTGTTCCTCCAGAAAGAAACAATTAGTTTTCATCGTTTTGGTCGGGATTTCGAAGTTTTGTTAAGGAATAAAAGCTCCTTCGTGAATTTGATCTGAACTCTAGTAATTCGATAAGGCAATAAATGCCTATAAAAGTCCATAAATTTCGGATGGTGCAAGTTCAGAAACAGAATGAGTCAGAAGCAAAACAAATGTGACTCATTTGTAAAGCCTGGTAAGTAAATAAAAGATAAAGAGCAAAAACGAGGCTACACGTTTAATATCATTAATGAAAATTGCGATTTTTTGCAAAATATGAAAAACATTTTTGCAAAAAATGGTTATTGTATTGAAAGGCTTATAAAGCACTTGCGAACATTTTTACTACTTTGTCTGTATTCCTTATACATCACTCTCTCACATTATCGTCATTGTGACGTAGCATGAGTGTCATCTGGTGGCTTCCTGCAATTTGCATATGATTTTTGAAGATGAGTATGGTAATTTTCGGGTGATATATGTATTTTCGAGTTCGATTTCCACTTGGCTCTGAATCATTATTAATTTATGGACATGAGTGCAATTCCTAAATATTATTTATTCGTTTTCAATTAATAATTGCCCTCTATATGCATTCAGAAATAAGAAAATATTTTATATTTTTGATTAAGAATAATTATACATTGGAGAGCAACAAACGTTTGATATTTGAAGGAGAATATATCATAACATGTACTTAGAGAATCACCTAAATACAGATTGTAGCTCGCTAGGAAAAACTTGGTTATCTTAGTCTATTAAGCAGCAAAATAATTATCTTGGCTTAATTACTTTTACTTAATCAATTAAGATTTTGGACATCTTTATTTTCTTATACGCGAAACGTATATGAAATATTAAAAGCGTCAAAAAAGTTCGAATTTAATATATTTTCAAGAATTTCGACTTTTTAGACCTCTTTGAGCTAAAAAAAAACATCTTCACAATGTGCTTGAATAGAAAATTAGTCACCTAAACGATGAGTATTGTTGCAAAGTATATACTTAAAAAATTCTTATTAAAAATTCGTTGAAATTGGAAACTACAGAATTGAAATATGCTTTGTATAGCTAATATTTTGAATATTAAAGTAGTTTAAAAAAGTTTGAGTTAGTGATATGCTGTTGATTTATTGAGGGAAAATGATAACATTTTGCTTAATTTTTAATGAAAAATCTAATTACATTCTGGAAATCCCTTTCAAAATGAATTATTACCAAGTAATGATAATATACTTAAAGGAAGAAGTTTCGTGTCTAAAGATCTGCCTCTTAGAGCAGTTTGAACAATTCTTGCATCATGCTCGAATTACCACGCTTTTTTAATATCCAGTCTACAATCTTTTATCATGATAATATAATTAAAAACGATAAAATGCTATATTCCAATATGCACGATCAAAGATATATTGTCACAAAGATACAAAGAGTAACGTCACAATTTAACACTATATCAAATTTATTAGCTCTAAGAAACATGCAGGCAAAGGAGTCGCTCTACTGCTTGTGGAACTCAGAGCTTATACCTTTTACAGAATAATCCAACGTTATAAAGGAGGTTGTAAAAAAGAAAATTAACAAATGAATAATAAAAAACTCGAATTAAAGTTCCGACCTTAAAATTAATACGATTTGGGTGAGAATCGAACCTTTGACTTTGTTAGTGGTAAGCGTTACTCTACCTCTAAGCCACGCTGACTACGTACGGATTTTCCTTTTACGACATTATTAATCATTTTCAAATTAATTTATTTTCATTCCTAATATCAAATAATCTTAGTTTTTGTAGATTTTCTTTGTGGAAAATATCTAGGAGATTGTGCTTTATTCATAAGTATAATTATAAACTTACTACGAGTATTTATTATTAAGTATGAGTTTAATTTATATCGGAATTTCCTTTTAGAATGTAATGTAATTAGATTTCTTAACCCAAACGTTAAAAAAAGGGGCGTGTGCATTTCCTGTCACATGACCAGTGTATTGTTATGTAAAAGAATAGGAGGATACTAAAAAAAAGTGGCATAGTTTTATCCGATATGTAAGTGTGAAATTTGGATATGACAATTTTCATTCATAGCCCGGCCTTGACGAAAGATGTGTTTTAGTATTTTCCATTTTTCTTTCCTTTTCTTCTTTTTTTAGTGAATTCAAGCTCAACCTTGACATTGCTGGCAGCTTAATAAATGACAAGTCAGTTAAATAACTACAGTCACTCCCAAATGTATTAGTGAGATTCGGCCTCCCCTTGCCGGACAAGAAAAATTTCCAGGTAACTGAATGCTGGTTTCTCGAACTGGCTTGTTCATATTTTGTAATGTCATTTATAAAATTGGTTGTTTTACTTCGGTTGGCCATGATCTCTGATTAGACAGCTATAATTAAAGGCATAACAGGGAAAAGTATATTTATTATTTTAAAGCCAAATCTATTACAAGTAATCTTATATTTCAGAGAAATACAATTAAATTGCCTTTTAAGCTTATTAACCGTGTCATCACATGACAACCAGACATCTATTAGTATGATGAAATACGATTTCACTTGTTTATCTGCTCACAAAGTTGCTTCAGGAATTAAAGTGCCATTGTGCATATAATGAGGCTTAATAAATCATGCGCTGTTCTAGCTCGAAATTGTTGGTAATTTTTAAACCAGCCATTTAAGATCATTCCACTTCACACTAATGGAGAGATAATACTCCGAAATCTATAGACTGGCGGAAAACGGTCAAAATTGTAACATGGCGTGGAGTGCAAAATATTGAGCATCAAACTCGTCCCAATTTTCATCAGTACTTTTCTATTGTGACGTTTGAAAGGGGTCTCGTTGAATGTAGATGGAAAGGTTTAGAATTGAGCTAAGAGGGAAAGGGGAGGGATAAAGGTACTTTGTAGAAATGCGCACAATGTGGAGAATGAGGTGGAGCGGTCATTGTATATTTGCTTAAATTAATAATAATTTTTTTTCGATTTAATTTTTTAAAATCTCTTTAACATGTTCAATACTGGTGGATCACCAAAGCCCGGCACGACCCTATGGAGAGTCACCGTTGGCCAGCACGCTGAGATTTCTAGAAATGTGTAATTTTAATAAATATCAATGCTTCTAAGTTTTTCATTATTACCATCTTTACTACATGGATGTGAAGAAATAAATGCTATATAAAGCATATAAAAATAGTTTTATTCATACATCAAATATAATTCTATTGCTGTAACACGTGTCGTGTTGAAGCATCCCAAATAGAAAAGGGGCAAATAAATAATCTTTGCAATTGGAAAAACGGAAAAATTGTAAGGAAAATAAGAAAAACAACACTTTTCTTACTTTCCTGCCAAAAATCTTCCTTTCCCAACTACCAATTAAGTAACTTCAGTTTGTTTTTCCCCACGCTAATGAGGTTAAGCTTAACATGTTTTCAAACAATTCTGTTTCTTTATTATTTTTTCCCTTAGCGTTTGATGCATTTAAAATTAAACATTGTTAATTAATCGATTTTTCGTATTCATTCTGATGTACTTTTGAATCAAAATAAAAAAGAATAAAGAAAATTAAAAATTTTTTTATCTGAATTGCGTTACTCAACTAACTTAAAAAATTCATGCATTTGCGTTGTCCCAATTAGCGTAGAAAATTCAAGCATGTGCAGTGTGTTGTAATTGTTGACAACTGTGTTTTCATATTAACTAAAAGTTTAAAAAATGCGTATAATACTGTCGTAGCTACCTCAATCTCGATTAATAAATAAAATAGACTTGATTTGATTTTAAAGAAATACATACTTGATTTGCAGTTTTGCTTTATTTCAGGTACGCACTGTAAATATATTGTTTTGGGATTAGTTGTGTGCTTTTGCATGCGCCCGAAGTCGCGGTAAAAACTAATTTAAATAATAAATCAGTTGTTGAATTAAAATATAAAATATTCTATTAAGTTCATCTTATAATCACAGTATCTAGCATATAAAAAATTAAAATTAAAACTTAATTCTAAAACAAAATGATTGAAGAGTTGCAATACGTTTTGATTCCAACTGAAATATTCTAATAAAAAATGTTGTATTTTCTGTGGATTTGCGAATCACTCAACCATCTGCAGATAAATTGAACAGCACTGATACCTCCAAACGAATATGGAAACAATGAAAAATGAAGAATAATGTTCTAAAATTTAAATAATACTTAATTTTGATTTGAATGAATTCAAGTATATTCGAAAAAAAATTAAATTATAAATGTTTCAAAAAATTCATTAAAAAAATTACTACTAGTCCTTTCAGTTCTTGGATAGTTGACTACATGCTTTTTGATCATTATATCCAGTTATATGTCCGATTGTACCAACTTTTCTTCCTTTTCTTTTTTACATTTGTTTGCAATCGATTTGATTTTTGCATCTTTATTTCATTTATTTCTCAGCAAAACAAGGGAAAGAAATTTAAAAAAATTAATTATAAAAAAGAAACATAATAATTATTATAAAAATAACGTTAATTTAATCAATAACTTAAGTTTTTAACTTCTGCTTTTGTTGATATTTTCTGCTTACTGTCGGGACTATTGTTTTCGTATTATTTTGAATACTGCCAGAAAAAATAGTCAAATTTGTAAGATATCAAGATTATTTTAGAACCAACGAGATATGAAGTGTTAAAACCTTGAAAGAATTTTGTCTTGACCTACTACCGTAATAATTATAAAAGAAGAATTATCATGACTCGATTCAAAATTAGACTTTACATGCAATATTATTATTATCTGAAAATAGACCACTTTTGAGCTTTTGTTCATGTCATTCTTAAACATAAATTTGTGGTTATGAGCGTTATGCACTTTATTTAATTTGCCAAAATTGAGTAATCATCCATATGAAGACATTTAACTAGCATAAATATTTTTATAAACTATATTATAAAGAGAATGTGATTCAATATGTCAAATATAAATTGCGAAAAGACAATTACTCTACTATTGGCTCTACAATAAGCCATTTTTAATAATAACTATTAGAAAGCTAATAACTTGTTGTTACATGTACTTGTGATTATTGTTTTCTTCTTTTAATTGTTTGTTTATTTATTTACAATTCTCGTCTGTTTGTATTCCTATTATTGTTCATTGAAAAGATTTTTTTTCTTTTTAATTACATACCTCTGTTTATCTCTGTTGCTAATCTTCTTTCTTCTATACACATTGTATTCTTTGAGCATATCTATCTGCATCAGGAATTTTAATTATAGTAGAATTTTTATAATGTATATGTATATAAATTTCAATTGTTTCCTTTTGTATTGTTTCTTAAGTGTTGGAATTTTTAGCTACTATGTGTTTTCTATTCTTTTTCCATACTATGATCGGTTTACATCAAACAGGGAATATGTTTTGCCTTTGATCTGAGTTACGTATTGATCGCAGACATTTAGAACTTAATCCCAGAATTCTTAAACTGTTTCTCTTCGAGACTAAATTTCAACTTTAAAATTAGGGTTATATTTAAATATTTTTAAATGAAATTATTTAAAGCCCACGTCCTGGCACAGGTATAGCCCGTCTTCCCCGTGATCTGAGCTTCCAGGGTTCGAGTCCCAGTTCGGGCATGGTTGTTCTTCATCTGTTCTATCTGCTCTCGCAGATCTCATACAAAAAAGTTTCTCATACAAAAAACGATACATCGTTGTATAGGAAAACGTGTATTAAATATACTCAACACCAGCTACAAATTCCTAGCGAATTAATTATATTTAATTTAATGTTTAGCAAATTTTGTTTTACAGCGAAGCTATAGAACGCACATCAAAAAAAGAAAGCCGTTTTCTCAAATTAAGCCAATTCACGTAGCTCGTTCTCCGAACTGATCTAATTTAGTGCATTAGACAAGTTGCACTAAGGTAGGCGGAGCAACTACGGAAAATCTCGTTCTTTCCAGACAATAGTAGAACTTTCTCCAGTATTCTATAAGAACAAATCTTTATTTCTTAGCTTCTACTACAAATGTTAACGTGTAGTAAAAACTGTTAGTGACCTCATTATGTCGCCAACACACCTGCATCGCCAAATTAATCTTATAGGGCAAACTTCTGTTGTAAATCCCCTTAGAACGGTATTTTCTCGTTGACGTGCGATTCCTTTACAATTAAAATATTTACAAATATTTACAATGTTTACGCAACAACATCTTACATCTAATTTACACAAAGTTCCTAACAATATATTTGAATTCCCCCCCCCCGTAAAAAAGAGTCGTGAAAGTGAATGTGATGCGTGAGTTATGTATATGATTTCTTTATACAATGTGTTATCTGCTGTAAGCTCTGTGTGATACGGAGTAGAATACGAGGATTTCTAAATGTCCAATGAAAAAATTATTTAAGGTTTTTGTTTTATCTCCATAATTTTATTTTAAGTTCTACATTATAATAGGCTTTTAACTAACGATTCGAGAGTATTCGATCTCCATATTATCCGGTATAGTAAAATAATAATAGTAATTATAATATTTCACCGTAATAATTTATTAGTCAGATGTTTGAATCAATAAAATGTGTTTTTTTTCAAAACCAGCATATGATATTCCGATATGACATAATTTTAGGTACTTTTCCGTTAGCCAGGCAGCAGCTAAAAATCGCATCGCCAAAGAAATTTGGCAGTATTCTCCATTATTTCCCGATATTTCGCTTTAAAATAGCTGTAAGAATTTTGGCGGAATTCTACATTCTATGTCGATTTTTTGCTGCTTCCCGGCTAATAGAAAAGTATCGCATTTTATATATTTTAGCTCAGCAAGAATTCAGCTATTTATCCAGTCAATTTCCAGTCTCTGTACTATCCGATTTAATAAAATCGAATGAAATGATCTCCCGAAAACTTTCGGACGTATTTTGCTATAAATGTCTCGCTGCAGAGAACTTATGCGCATTTGCGTATAATAGCTACGAAATATTAACCATTGATGTGAGTTTATCGTTGTACTGAATCTGTCGTGTGTCCCTGGCGAGTATTATTAGTGACGATCCCTGGCATACGTTTAATATAGCATCCAAAAAACGAATTTAAGTTTTGGACACCTTTTCATCATCCTATTAAAAGAAAATTGACAAAGAACTATACTTCTAAGCATACAGTTGATTAACAAATTCGATATGTTTAATATGTTTGATATTTGATATGTTAACATTTGTGAGTTATCATTATACATTTCTAAAGGTGCAGACTGACAGGCATTCATCTTCTTGTTAGAATTGACTCCGAACTTCGATGATTGTCTACGCTATAGATGTTAAATCTGTGCACCAAATTTTATTCTGCTGTCTCTCTTCGTCTTGTAATTATTGTGTTAACTTATATTCGAAAAGCAAACACAGATTTCCTTTTATGGATTTTGGTCAAAATTTGATAGATATTTACAAATTTGAAAAGAGTGTACACCAATTTCATTTGTTTAACTCCAAATGTTTCTGAATGATCTTTCCCACAAACAAACAAGTAGATATAACTTCAAAAATAGATTTTTCGAGTTCTGTGATAACTAAAAACATTGAATTCTGTCAAAATCTCAAGTTTTAATTTCTTGACGATTACAATATTTTCTCTGAACTTCTTATATGAGAAAGGGAAAAATAAGTCTATGTAATTAGTCTCTAATCAAAGTTTTTGTATCAATAAAATGTTTTGGCTTGTTTTATATTTTGAACTTTCATATAATTATGGCGATTTTATGTGAAGGAGAGCATTAAGATCTTTAACAAATATTTTGTATCATTTACCATTTCAAATCTGACAGGCCTACAAGGATTGCATCCTCGATGGAACACTCAATAACATCGTTGAGTAATAGAATTCACGCATAAATGCAGAACTCATGGAAAATCCCCGCCGTTCAATTGACTGTTAATGGCTTGTCGAACTCGCCTTTGTTTCACTTCCTCTTCCGCGTTGGGCAACAGGAAAAACAATAAAAACACACACTTTTTCGGAGAAGATAGAATCGAATTGATCGCAGCCATTTATTTATGATCGAGGGTGACAAAGGTGCCATCGTCACCCCAAACAGGGCAACAGGTGTCCTATAATAATTCACCTGGCTTCACAAAGCACGACCGATACGTTTACTTCTCTCTGTGTCGGAGATGTTTTAAATCGGTACAATGTTGTCTCAGCAAAAGACTTTCTGAAACTATGAATTTCTTTGCATTGTATAACATTCATTATTATTATGTAGATTTATTACTATTAGTTTTAATCAAAATAGAAATACTCTTTATTGCTAGATAAAAACCGTGACGGATGTGGAAGGAGGATAAATGTAAATACTTTAAGAAAATAACCAGCTGGAACGCAGAGAAAAACGATATTCATTTGATGTTGCGGTTTCATTAAGAACTGAGATTTTGAGTAGGTTTAGGCTGTTTTTTTTAAGATGCGAAATGGATTAAAAAATAATTCACTGAAGTTTTCTTTTCTCGACTTTTCTCGTATATTAAACAAATTGCACTTGTTTCTATTCTTCTTTTAAAAGTATATATTTCTTTAGCGTATTTTATATGGCTTTTGGTTTGGGAAAGAAGAAGAAAAATTCTACAAGGTAACTTAAATAATAACAAGTCTACAAAATATTCTCTTTCTTCCACAAAACAAAATACAAGCACAAGTAGTGCTTGTATTTTGTTCCGCAAAAAAAAAAAAAAACTATTATGAATTATGAAATTTTATTTGAGCTTTTGGATCTAAATATTCATTTGAAATTTTACACATATATATATATAACAGAATTGACATAATATTATAACAGAATTGACTTACTATATTTCATTTATCAAAAGTTTGTGTTCTTGATATAGGTTTTGAAAAGAGAGAAAAGCAAAAAAATTTATAAGATAATAAAAATAACAAGTCTACAAGTGCTTCTCTTTCATCTTTTTAACTTTCAGGTGTTAAGATTCAACATAAAATGCTCTGTGTTTCATAAAATAATGAAGAAAACTGAGTATGAATTTTGGAATTTTTTTGACTTGATGAACATAAATTTTTACAATTTTGGTTAAAAATTACGTATTAAATTTCTCTTTTACGGATTTCGTTCAAAACCTTATAGAAATCTACAAAATTGATGTAATGGATACATACCAAATTTCACCTCCATAGCTTAAAACATTTTCAAACTATCGAGTGCATTGATAGTCATAATTCAAAAATGCTCGCGTGCGCGTGCGCGCGCGCGCGCGCGTGTGTGTGTGTTTTTATGAATCTCTAATCTCTAAATGGTAAAATTTCATCAAAATTCTGAGCATGCGAAAAAAATTAAAAATGAAAGTCCACGCTATATTGTAATCCCCCCCCTCAAAAAAGAGCTAATTAAAAAGCTTTTTGAATATTTAAATAAAAATTTTAATTAAAAAATACTTAAAATTTTAATCTTTTTATTCAGTGAATCAAGAGCATGTTAAACAAAAACCATTTATACCCTTCTTTAATACTGAAAAAATCAGCATGACTGATCTCTCCAAAACCTTCGCGCATACAATCTAATAAACTTGTATTCCAGATAACTCCATGGAGAAGGCACGCAATAATTAGGAAATGTTAAATTTTGTTTTGAATTTAGCATTCTTGTTGAATCTATAGTGTGATCCTTGGCAACTCTTTCAACGATTAATTCCTGGTATCCAATTAATAGCATTCGAAAAACGAATTTGTGCCTTAGGCATGTTTTCCTCAAACGATTGGAACAAACATTTGACTCAAAACTTGATATATTTAAGTTATTGCCTTTCATATTTTTCGCACTTGCATATTTCTAAAAGCAAGGACCTACAGATATTCGACCCGTTGCTGGATTTGTTTCAAAATTTGACAAGTATTTTCACTGGAGATAAATTTATGTACCAAACTAGAACATTCTTGCTCTCTTCGTTTTGTGGTTATAGTGCTAACTTATATTTAAACAGCCGGACAGTCGAAATTCCTCCGGATATATTTTACTCATAGCTAGATAGAAAACACCAGATGTGGTGTAAGGACTATACACCGAATTTCAATTGTCTAGCTGAAAAGTTTTGCCATAAACAGACAGACGGATTTTTTCTTAAAAAAATTTTTTTTTTTTCGAAGCTCTAAAAAGTGGAGATAGGTGAAAATCATGAGTTCAAATTTTTGGACAAATACTTTGCTTTTTTTTAAAATTTCGGTATACGTAAAGTAAAAAAAGGGGGGGGGGGGTTACAATTGTTATGATTTTGTTTTGAAGCACATTTTACTGTAAATTCTATAAAACTACTTTTTTAATATATTTTGTTAAACAAGCTAAAAACGATACATTTTTTGTAAATACATGTTATAATCAAAAGTAATTTTTTAAAAATAATATAAAAGCATACAAACCAATCCGCTTAAAAATGTATACTACAAGCTTTCAGACTAGAGATT
>JAOUZG010032119.1:332146-399100 GCA_026289955.1 Argiope argentata | reverse complement strand
TATATATATATATATATTGTTGTTATTATTATTTTTCTGGTAGGACTTGTTGTTTTCTCCCACCAAATTTTGAAGTTTTATGTCTCGCTTATTCTCATACACCAGAAATTTTGAATTCTTTGCTCATTCATTTCAATATTTTTTATTAGCAGGTTATTCATGCTGCAGTTTCTATAATATTGTTACAAACGGGCGAGCGGCACGAAAACTCGCCAAAGTTGGCGACGTTTGGCGAGGAGCCTCGCGCCAGCTTGATTGGTTTGGCGAAAGGAATAATCTAGTAGCCGCTAGATTGTGCGCGTTGTTTTGAGAATTTTCACGAGATTCAGGTGCACGCGCTTTTCGGCTATATAAGGACGAATAGCCGGAGCGAGTAGTTAGTTATTTTATTTCTGTGCTGTTCTATGAAGAGTTGCTGTTCTATGAGAGTTCAGTTAAACTTCCATTTTTCTGTTAATTTTTCCATTCCCATTCTCTATTCTGTCCTGAGCCATGGCAGAGGGAAGTTTTACGGATCAATGGGATTTTACCCTGGAGCGAGTGCAGATCCCAACGGCATATGTCCCGACTCGTCCTTTTAAGGATCAGTTACGGAAGAGCGGAGATGATGAAAGAGTGGCCGCGAAAAGAACTTGCTACGATAATCCTCCTGAGAGCGAAATGGATCAAACGGAGCCACGCAACACAATGTGCCAATGTGACATTTGTGTAAATGTCAAACTTACAAAAGCAAAAATTGACCAGCTTCAATCTCAACTAAACATCGCGAATGGCTTCATAAATAAAACTCCGCTTCACGGATTCAGAGGAGTTGAATATCACCAGCAACTCAACATTGCCAAAGAAGCCCAAGAAGCACTGGGACGTCTCCTTGGTGAGCATAAATCACTTCTTGCTATTGGCTGCTTAATGGATAAACCTGCCGAGGATTTTAAACTATCCCCAAAAAGAAAGTCAGCTAAACCCCCGGAAACTAATAAAAAAGTTAATGCTATAGAGACTAAAAATAGATTCGAACCATTAACTAATGTAGAAGTAGAAACCCCAGTAGAGGACTCCCCTGAACCAATTGTTAAAATTCCCCCACTAATGTTAAAACTGACTAATGATTATGGTAAAATCCTGGAACTAATTAATGAAAAATTTGGCATTAAAAATAACGTACTAACCAACTACTTTATTAAAGTTTATCCGGAGTCTATTGATAACCATAGAGATCTCCAAAAATTCTTTACAGAGAACGAGATAGAATACTATGTTATCCCACCCAAAAACAAACGCCCTGTGAAAATAGTCATTAAAGGCCTCCCGATTGAGTACATGTGTGATGTTCTTGAGAATAAATTAAAAACTAAGGGTTTCTCGGTTAATAAGGTAACCAGGCTGTCCCAACTTAAAACCAGGAGACCACTGCCTATCTTATTAGTTGAACTTAATAAAAATGATATAGTTGATGAAATTTACAATCTCACGGATATTGACTTTTTAAAAATCACTGTAGAGAGAAACAGAGGCCGTAACACCATTTCGCAATGCTACAACTGTAATATGTTCGGCCATGTTTCCTCTAACTGCGCGCTCAAACCGAGATGCCTCAAATGTGCTAATAGTCATCAAACACGGAATTGTCCCTTGAAAGAAAAAATTGAAAACCCCACTTGCATCAATTGCAATCAAACTGCCCACACTACAGCCTATCGCGGTTGCCGAAAGTTTCCTAAAATATCAACTCCCCAGGATAATAAGCAAAACTACTTCAATTCAAACTATATCAAACCAAATTATTCCTTCTCAAAAATTTTAAGGTCTAACCTTCCTCAAGATACTATAACACCCAATATTCCCCCAACCGTTGAAAACAAGCCCAAAGGTCCGGATTCCGATCTATCAGACATGTTCGACCTTCTCAATGAAATTAAAACTCTTTTCAAAGCCTTCCCTAACCTCAAAAGAGCAATTAGTGAAATGAAATCAGCAACTGATCCCCTGAAAAAACTATTCATTCTCTTCGAATCGCTAAGCCAGAACTCAAGTCCCTAAAATTGCTCCGTTCAAGTCTTAAATAGTTATTTCCAAATTCTAACCCCAGCCAATAGCAGAATAGCTCTCCTCCTCACCACGCCCTCACCCCTCGTGGGTAACTCAAAGCATCTCTCCAGTCCATGCCAGTCTCCTGTTTGCAGCGTCGCATGAAGCATCTCCCTAGTCGAGGATAAGCCCCTGGCGGGGCTAGGCGCCTCGAAAACCAACCTCATAAAGCGAGTAGTTAGTTGAGAGTTTGCTCTGAAGTAAAAAGCGTCTCGCTGGACTAGAGGATTTGTGAGCTGTGTTTGCGTTTGCTGTTAACGCTGTGTTATTGAGCTCGCTGTGATTTACTGTTGCTGTGCTATACTATAGCTGTTTTTCAAACTGTGTTTATTATGCGTAAGACTTGCATTTACGCTGTAAGTGATTCATTATTGCTGGATTGTATTTATCTGAATTTGTTACTCTATCAACTATCCTGTAAATAACTGTAAATGGCTGTAAATAAATTTGTTTGTGCTGTCCTCATACAAAGTCCATTCAATCCGAACCCGCTACGCTAAAAACGTAACAACTGGTGTCAGAAGTGGGGTTGAATGGTGAAAACTAGAGCGATGGAGGAAGCAGATAAAGCAAAATTTGAACAGCTTTTTGCTTTCATTAAAGAAATTAAAGAAGGGCAAGAGAAGATGGAGAAGAAGATAGAACAAGGGCAAGAAAAGATGGAGAAGAAGATAGAACAAGGGCAAGAAAAGATGGTGAAGATAGAACGAGGGATAGAACAAGGGCAAGAGAAGATGGAGAAGATAGAACAAGGTCAAACTAATATCGTTGAAGCAATCAATTCCAAAGTGGATGCTTTGGCGGAAAAGGTTCAAGAGAACGAAACAAAGATTCACAATATTCAGCAGAGTTGTGATCAGAATGGTGAAAATCTACGTAGAGTTGAAGAGAAATTTGATGAAAGATTGAACGCATTTGCACAAGAATTTCAGGAAAAATGGAAGAAAATGGAAGGCGCACAGATAAAAGCTGAAAACCAATCCTCGAATGTTCGAGAGCGCGAAATATCTCAACATGGGCCTCTTATTCCTAAATCAAGCATTAAGGTGTCCACCTACGACGGAAAAACATCTTGGCAAGTCTACAAGACTCAATTCTCCATCGTCGCAGAAGCCAATGGTTGGGATACAGTCACGAAGGCTCGGGAACTGGCTGCATCACTACGGGCTGAAGCTGCAGATATTTTGAGAACTATTCCCGAAGATTAACATCTAGAATTTGAAGCTCTTTCAAACGCTCTGGAGTTGCGCTTCGGAGAAAAATGCCTCAAGGACTATAGCCGTCTTCAATTAAAGACTCGGCAACAACGATCGAATGAAAGCCAGCAAGAGCTTGCAGCAGATGTAGAGAGGCTCTCGCATCTTGCCTTCTCCGACTGTCCTGCCGAGGTACGGGAAACACTGGCCCTGCAGTATTTCATAGACGGTGTGAGGGATCCAGAGATACAAAAGTCACTGCGAATGGCTGAATTGAAGGACTTGAAATCAGCCTTGGTTTACTCAATGAAATTTGAAGCAGCTCAGCAAGCTTCACGGAGGGATCGCCACTCAGTAAGAGGTGCTACGGTTCAAGATGTATCAGACTCTTCGATGCAAAATCTAACTGATGCGGTAAAAGCAATTTTCCAGTTTATTCGGAAAAGAGTTGAAAGGCCCAACAAACATGGCCAGAGATCAACGAAATGCTGGAAATGCGGCGACGAGGGCCATGTTCGAAGGAACTGTCCAGTCCGCTTAGATAAACGGGTTAAAGACGCTTCTAGAAACAACCAGGAAAACCGTTTTAGAGTTTTACAGATATCATCCAGAGGCGGTGGTGAAAATGGTGTATTTGTTAATGCCTTCGTCAACGGAATCTCCAGCCGAATGATCGTTGACACAGGAGCCAATGTAACCATCATGCGTAGAGATGTTGCAGAACGACTTGGGAGGAAAATTCTCTGGACACCGTCCTGCGTCACCCTCCAAACGGTCACTGGTGACAAAATTCCAATTATAGGGAAAATGAATATTGAAATTTGATTTGGAAATTCTACTTATGATCATGTCGTCTACGTAGCGGAAATTACAGATGATATCATACTTGGTATGGACTTTCTGAAGAAGTATAATTTTGTAATCGACTTGAAAAATAACTCCCTGCACTCCACATCAGAAGTCATGACTCTTTTCCATTTGGAATCTGGAAGAGGAAATGGAGACGCCTTGTCAAGAAAACCCTGCTCTGAGGGTTGTCGCAACTGCTCCTCGGTGGAAAAGAAACATGGGATTGTTACACCAACTGCGCACCAGATCGCTGAAGCCGTCCCACCTCAATCTGATCCCTGGAGTGATGAAGAGGTTCGCAAGGAACAAATAAACGATCCTGACATTAAGCTGATTATGGAAGTTATGCAATCAAACGATTCAAGACCTAAATGGCAGGACATTTCAAGCCTCAGTACGGGAGCTAAACGTTACTGGGCTCTTTGGAATTCACTCGAAATTAGGAATGGTATCTTGTATAGAAAATGGGAGTCCGAAGATGGGAAGTCATTTAAGTGGCAACTTGTACTTCCCCGATCAAGGATAAATCAAGTACTGAAGGAGTTACACAGCAGTCCTGCAGGTGGTCACTTCGGAATCATGAAGACAACTCGTAATGTCCGGGAGCGTTTCTATTGGAACAACATGAAAGAGGATGTTCGAGAATGGTGCAGGACATGTGATGACTGTAACGCCCTTAAAGGACCGAAATCACACAGTCGTGATACGTTACAGCGGGATAATGTAGGCGCACCATTTGAAAGACAGGCCTCTGACATCTTGGGACCTCTTCCTCGTACGGACAATGGAAATAGAAAAGAACTCCAACTGCCCTGTGATCCTCAGTTCGGATGTCCACCGGATACGCCTTCTTCGCCTGTGGATCATGTTCAAGACCTTCAGGCCCGTTTAGAAGACGTACACAGATTTGCCCGAGATCGGATCAACATAGCGACGGAGAAGATGAAGACCAGGTACGACACTACAGCCACCGGACATGAATTCAAGGAAGGTGACAAGGTATGGTTCTGGAACCCGATTCGACGAAAGGGACTCTCTCCAAAGCTGCAGTCTTCCTGGGAAGGCCCTTATACAGTCCTGAAAAGACTGAATGACGTCGTGGTTCGAATAAGGAAGTCACCGAACTCAAAACCAAGAATAGTACATTACGACCGGCTAGCCCCTTATTATGGTGATTTGTCAAATACTTAGTTGAAACCATGGTTTCCTCATTTATGTAAATATGACCTGTATATTTGTAAATAGTGTTCTTTATGTCTGTAATTTTGTGTGTATGGTATTGTTACTTTTGAGTGTCTCCTGCTCGGGGTCTGTACTGCCCGGGACGTGCAGTCCTTGAGGAGTGGGCAATGTTACAAACGGGCGAGCGGCACGAAAACTCGCCAAAGTTGGCGACGTTTGGCGAGGAGCCTCGCGCCAGCTTGATTGGTTTGGCGAAAGGAGTAATCTAGTAGCCGCTAGATTGTGCGCGTTGTTTTGAGAATTTTCACGAGATTCAGGTGCACGCGCTTTTCGGCTATATAAGGACGAATAGCCGGAGCGAGTAGTTAGTTGAGAGTTTGCTCTGAAGTAAAAAGCGTCTCGCTGGACTAAAGGATTTGTGAGCTGTGTTTGCGTTTGCTGTTAACGCTGTGTTATTGAGCTCGCTGTGATTTACTGTTG
Organism: Argiope argentata; assembly: GCA_026289955.1. NCBI lineage: Eukaryota > Metazoa > Arthropoda > Arachnida > Araneae > Araneidae > Argiope > Argiope argentata. Next base: position 393,305 of record JAOUZG010032119.1, on the reverse strand, counting down.
CTGTGCTATACTATAGCTGTTTTTCAAACTGTGTTTATTATGCGTAAGACTTGCATTTACGCTGTAAGTGATTCATTATTGCTGGATTGTATTTATCTGAATTTGTTACTCTATCAACTATCCTGTAAATAACTGTAAATAGCTGTAAATAAATTTGTTTGTGCTGTCCTCATACAAAGTCCATTCAATCCGAACCCGCTACGCTAAAAACGTAACAATATAAATGGAACCCTCGATATACAAATGGAAGTCTATTTAAATCAAATGTTGATTACATGGTCAAACCGTTATTGATCGGATTTGAGTTTTATTTCTCTCTTATTAGCTCAAGTTGTGTACGATATTTTTATGATATTTTATATCAGTCTGACAATATCGTGAAAATATATCTATTATTATTATATGCAAACGTGAAGCATAATATATAACATCTTTGAATATAAGAAGTGCGTTTACTTTGTGATCACATCGGCAATTATAAAACGATTCAAGGTATTCGAAATTTCAACCGTTCTACACATACTAGTTACTACAATCAAGAGACGACATTTCACCGAACAGTTAAGAGTTTTGATTTGTGTTGATCTTATGGTAATTGGCACCATTGGATATCGAATCTGTATTTCGGTTTTGGATTGACACTTTCCAGATCATCATGGACTTGTTAATTTTCAATATATTTTTGTGTTTTTTTCAGTGTTCTAATTTTATAAGTAGAGGTTAGCTACAAAACAAATTTTTGAAATGTAACTACTCAATATAGAAAAATATTAAAAGTACATGAAAGCGTCATCTGTTTGAAAGTTTCGTTAGGTCTGTAAGACAGTTGATTTTATGTAATTAGAATAGATTCCGTAAAAACTAATTTTTCCTTGGCATTAAAGTAGTTGTAGAGAAACTGGAAGAGTCTGATAAATAATTTAGGATAAATATTAAGATAAAAAATGGCAATTATTTTTGGTGATTAAATGTGATTTTTGGCAACAAATGGATAAAAATATTAACTACAACCATCACTGTAACCGTTTCTCCATGAAAGTAAACAATAACAAATGGGAATGTAATTATTGTTTGATTTCGATTCATTTGTAAAATGCATACATTTGTTTAAATTCCAAAGTTGTCATCACATATCCATTATTTTAAAAAAGGCTGTTTAAAGATGTCTTGCCGATTAATGAACAAGTAGGTTTTGTTTAATTTTTTAGTGAGATAATCAATTTTTAAAATCCTCAAATTTATTTATTTTAAACAAATTTAAGTATACATTTTATTTTATAAATTATATTTCCATGTAAAGTTATTGTTTTTATTTTGAAATACTTTTATTCCCTGAAAAATTATGAAAATTTATTCATTGCATACATTTCTTAAAAATAAAATACTGTTTAAATTTTTTGTTTTTTAAAAGATGGGGAAGACTTATATATACCCTAAAAATTAGTAGTATACCTGGCAAACGTAGTATATTCTGGTTTTGAGTTAAAGTCTAACAAAATTGAAAAAATAAAATTTTTGTCTAATTTTAAAAGTATAGAACAATAATTCATTCTATTATATGCATGTGAGCATTAAAAATAATTTGGTACTTAAGTGGTTAGATTTATTTTACTTGTTTATTATGTAAAGGTGTTCATTTACAATGCATAAGCTTATAAACAATTATATAAAAAAGTTATTTAATATAATATATGAACAGTATTTTTAAAGTTATAATTTAAATGTATTTAAAACATAACTCAAAGCACTAAAATTTTTTTTGAAAAATACTTCTTATGTTATTATGGATGGATTTTTTTAGAATTATTATAAAAAATAATATATTTACTATAAGTTTGTCTTTTTTGTTAAGAAACTTGAAAGAATAAATTCTAATAGGATAAAAATTTCTTAAAGATTATAGTTGTTAGTTCATCATATGAATATTGATATTGATTAATACTTTTACCTGTTCTGAAAACCAGTCTATAAACTTTATTCCTATTTTTAAAATAAAATTTCTTTAATGAATAGTTAAAATTGTTGTTTTTAAATACAATTGTGCATGCTGAATGGTTTAACTTTACACAATATAAATTTTGTTGATTCATATTAATTCTTATTTAATAAGTAAATTTTAATTCTTGACATCTTTTTGTCAGGTACCTTTCATATTTTTATCAGCAGTTGCGGTATAACTCTAACAGAACTTGTCTGGTTAGAATTGGTCGCGAAAAATATTGTCGGATGTACTTAACAACAATCGTAAATCCTGATGGATCATCATTCACTATTCGATATCATGAACCTAGAAAAATTATTAATGTAAGTAATTTTTTTAATATTAACTTTGAAAGTGTATGTTTAAATATTTTTAGTTAGATTAATTTTTTTGCTATTAATTCTTCATATATCATGAATATTCTTATTTTTTAAAAAATCTACTAAAGAGAAGGAAGAGTATGTGATTTTGAAACATTAACTAATGGAAAAATGAAGCTGAATTTTTGTGTTTTTACACAATAACCCCTGAAAACATTATAACAATTTTTTTTAATAAAATTTTTTTTAATGCACAAAAGTTTGGCTTAATTTCTTTTTGTAATTTCCAACAATATATTATATTATTATCACAAAATTTAAACTGCTTTCTTTGTTTTATAGAATAATTAATATTGTGTTTTTTTTTAATGTTAAAGAAAAATTCTGCTTAATATCTATGTAATTTACAAAACAGTTAAAAAAGTGCCATTACATTATCATAAAATTTAGAAGATGGATGAATCAGAGCTTTGTGTTTTTAACTATGCTTTATTATTATATTATTGTCTCTATCAGAAAAGTTTGTATTCACAATAAACAAGCAATTCAGTTAAAAAACACACAGCTATAATGTTAGAAATTAGGTGGAAACGTGGGCATGAAGTTATCTAAATTATTTAACCAAGATGAAATACAGCAAATATTCATGGCTAACCAGCTGGTTACCTAAGATGCTTAGTTTATAATAAAATGAAATCATGTATAAAAATTATACTCATATAAGTTTCTAAATTATGGGTTTTTTAAAAATGATTTCATGCAGGACAAAACTTTTATTTCATCTTACTTGATTTTCACAAATTTACTTTTAAATTTAAATACAAGCATAATTTTTTGTATGTGTTGACTTGTATAAAATATATATTATGGCTCATTTTTCAGTTACCACTAAATACTGCAGAACTAACACCAGAAGAACTTCAGAAACATTTGAATAGGAAGAAAGTTCAAGAGAAGGTTGTAATTGAAGAACAACCAGATGATGATTTTGATATTAATCGTTATAGCCATTTATGGAAAACAAAGCCAACAGAGAAGAAGTAGTTGCATGTAATTTAATTTGTTATTATATGAATTAGTAATTATAGTAAACATTATATTCAACAATTATTAATCTGGTATTTACTGAATTAACACAATTTGATTGATGACAAATGCTTATTAGCGACAATCAACTTTATTTCTCCTTCTGGTTAAAAAAAACATTCGATTCTTACTTAATAATTAACTATTAGAACTTTCTAAAGTCATTTCTTTCAGCATTCAACATGGGTTAATTTTATTCTTCGATGAGTAAATGTAAATACATAAGGTGCATTATTACTTCTGCAAGTTGATTTGTGGTTAGTTCAAGCAAGTTGATTTATAATTTGTCTATTATACTCAAACGTTTCAAAATATAATCTGATCTTTGAGTATTCTTTAATTCAAAATAACTGAGCATCTTATTGTATTGCAATATTAGTCTTTTTGGCACGCAAAATGTAGGCTCTTAGCTATTAAACTATCTTTTGTGATATCAAGCAAAAGATGATTGGATTGTCTATATATGTGAATATATAAAAAGGTTATATTTAACACCAGATTTATTACTACATTACTTTATATTAATCTATGGAAAGTATGATGTCTTTAAATTTCCAATTCATTTAATGTTTTTTCTTTTTAATTTACGGAAAACACATCCAACATTTTAAAAATAAAAAAGATAATGTATGCACAAATATGATTTTTTCACTTTTAATTTCTTGCATTGAAGTAAAATGTCTTATCCAAATTCTCATTCTTTAAATGTTTTAGTAGATATAATCTTATTTTTACCTTTTTTTAAAAAAGAAATCTTGAAGTTGTGACTTTATCCTTTATAAAAAAAACATCAAGATATTACAATTACAAACTAATATAATGTTCTTTTTTTGGTTTTAAAAATATCTAACTGCTGAACATTATTGATATCAACGTTTTGTAGATTATTAATAAACTCTACAACTTAACTCTAAAATTATATAAGCAAGACAAAAATAGAGGCACAAATGAAATTGTGACAAAAAACAAAATTATTTCTTTAATAAATAGAATCAACTTATACATTTTCTGTGGCACATTTATTTAAAGTGTGTTAGTTTTCAGAAAAAAAATCCTTATAAAGATTTAATTTTATTCAAAACTTTTTTCACAGTTTACGATATGAAATTCAACATATAAAAATTAGTAAAAGGCACCTTCCATACTACTATGTTCATTGTTTCTGTTACTGTAGTTAGTTCTGAACCTTATGTTGTAAATGAAATATCCACATTCTGGAATAGCTAAACCTCATCTGAAAGTAAAAGGTGTATTGATGGTATAGGTGGGATCATAAAACTCCATGTTCAAGACATTAGTCAAGCCAGAATAATTGATGAAAAACACTGTATTTAGAAACGATAAGAAAATTTGCACAGGAACAGATATTCTGTGTAGATCAAAAGAGTAAATAGAAGTTGCAAAAGCAAAAAGGACAAAATGTGATTTAATAAAAGTTAAAAAATAAAAGGAATGCAAAAAAAAAACCTCTCATAGTTTTCATTCATATACATTTAGTACTGTTTTCTACAATCGTTCAACACACTGTGAAAATGATAGTTTAATTTTAGATCTGGCAGGTGTATTCAAAATAGCAAGTTAAATGAGCAATCTTAAACACACACACACACCCAGAAACTATAGTGTGATTTACTGCGCAAAATTTATAAAAAGTAGAAAATAAGTCTTTCAAAACGTGTGTATATATATATATATATAAAATTCCAGTGTCTTAAGAGTAATCAATATCAACACCTTATACTTTGATTTTAGCATCTATATTTTATATTTTTAGCAACTGATAAGAAAGTGCATCTTAAAAGCTGTATGTTATTTTGTGAACATTAACTGGTATTGTTAACTTCATAAAAATATAAAACCAACAATTGGCTAGCTGTTAAGAAAAGTTTCATTGTTCTCTACATGCATAGTATTTTTAAAGAATATTTATTTACATTTTATATTCACAAAAGGGCATTTAAACCAACATAATGCAATCAAAAACAAATAATAAAAATTATACGCTGACAGCAATTTAAACCATACTATACTCAATAGAATAAGCTTAAAATATTTCTAAATAATTTGTGGGGAGGGGCATTAGTGTATAAAGTAATGCAGTACTAATTTCCTTTTGTTGCTTGTGACTGTGATATATTCTATGTATTGGCTTATACTTTATAAACTGGATATCAATATATATTACATATAATTATTTTTAAAGATCTGCTGCTTATTATTTATAAAGGATAAGAAACACAAGATGCTCAGTTAAAAAAAGTTTATTCAGGATTAAGAGTTTTTAGTGCCATTTGAAGTGTTCCTTCTCTAGTTTTATTTCCACCAGTAAAGCCACTCATGTGTACAAATACACAGTCATCAATTCCACTTTGTTTGCTTAATTCTTCCTCTCGCAGACCACACCATTCTTTACGCAGAGACAACCTGAAAATAAATATATTTTAAAAGTTATATTAAATATATAAATCTCATTGAAGAAATTCTTATTTTTGAAGAAATAATAAAATTAAGGATATTTCATACAAATTTTCTTACATACCTATTTTCATATGAAAAGGGGGATACAGATACACATTGTACTCTCCAAGCTTTATTTAGAGCTTCAGGATATATAACAAATTTGATGGGTTTCTCAACTTCCAGAGATTCCTCCAGTTCAAACAGATGTTCTTTCCAAGGGCAACCACCATTAGCAAATTCAATAATTTCTCCACTGGAATGAACCTTGAGTAAGTTTAATAAAAAAGGCTTATTAGTATACTAGCAAATGGGATTTTTTTTTTCATTTTCTTTTTTTCAACTTATTATTGTAAATATTATGGATCCAATTTTTAGATAAATTCACTCCTGTTGATAGTACAAATATAGAATATTAATTAAGTTTTAAAGATATTTAAACAATGTATTGTTATCAAGAAATAAAAGTGTATAAAACTCAAATATTAAAGGAATTGATAAAATATTGATTTATAAAAAATTTCATCATTACTAATATAATATCAGTCTACTTAAAGTGACAATTTTTTAAAAATTTTAATGTTTCCCAGCATATTTTGCTTTTAAAAATGAAAAAGAAATGAATATGCAAATACTACTTCATTTCTTTGATTCTTCTTTATTTAAGTTAATCAAAGAAATATCTGCCTTTAAATATTTCTTTTCCTAGGAAACTATTTATATAAGTAAAGTAATTTTGCTTTTAACTTGAACTGAACTATACAATTCTCAACTAACATAGAATAATAATAAAATCTAGTTTAATAATATAAAATAATATCTTAACATAACGAACATATCCTGTTCAAACTAACATTTCGTCAACTATTTCTTTCCCCTCTTAATAAATTAAAAAGCTTTACATAATTCTGCTATGAATTTTGAAACTTTAAACATCACACTAACACTTGATATCAGTGCCAATAACAAATGTTCCACTATGTAATTTTATACTTGCTGTACAGTATCATATCAAATTTCAACTAAAAGCAATCAAAACAATTTTAATATGCGTTAAAAAATGTTCATGTCAAAATGTAAAAATCAAAAACTTTTTTTTTAACAGGTAACAGAGAGAGCTTAATATTGGGTGACTAAAATGGTTTCAAGGATGTTACTTATTAAATCTATATAAATTATAAAATTATTAGCAAAGTTTAAGATAACATATGAAGTATTGCAATGATTTTTGCAATAAAAATGAACTGTTGGAATGTTAAGATTGAATTCATTAAAACACACACACACACACAAAACAACAACAACGATGTACAGCAGTTCGCATTATCTGCAGAAATATAAAAATAAATGTGATACATTTCATTAGATTAGCCCCGTTAGATTTGTAAGAAATTTAATAAGTCATAAAATTTTTATGGAGTAAAGATTATATTTTAAATTGAGGTTTAAAATATATACAAGCCAAAGTAATCAAGGATATTTATGGCTTTCACAAATGAAGGTATGACAGTTGATCTTCCATTTAATAACTAAAAAGGAAAAAAGTGAATTTTAAAATAATCTTTACATTAAAGCTAGTACTGAACAGAAATCAGAATCTTACAAACCAAGTGCATATAATGAAAGAATTTAGATTATACTATCACTGTGTCATGGGGCAATTCATCAGATATCATAACACATATTTAATATGAAGTCTTGATTAATGGAGAAATTATATGAAGATTAGCTCATAACTAAATGTACAAATAAGCACAGCAAGATCCAAAATTTTCAAATTTTATCTCATTTCCTTTGAGTTCATCCCCCCCTAATTTCAAAATATAATCTGCTTATTTAATTCATGCCTTCTTAGAAATCCACGTGCTTTCTAAATAAACTGACTGTGCCAAGAGAAACAATGACATTGTTACTTTATAAATATAGTCATCATTATTCAAATAAATTTGCTAAATATTTACAAAATTTCAAGCTTAAATGAAAGGCAATGAAACATTTACTACAGATATAATTTTGGTAAGGCCATATTATCAGGTTTTGGAAACATTCACCAAAGCATTTGACATTTTAGTTAGCATAACATCAAACAAAAAAAGAAGTTTTGTTTCGAGAAACATTTAATTTTCATGTTTTGTTGCAAGGGGGGGGATAATATGTGTAATTTTGTTAAGTTACTAATTTGAAAATAATAATAACAATTTTGTAATCAAAACAATATTTTAGATTTAACTACACAAACTTTGAGAAAATTAGTGAGAATCAGAATAAAAAAAGGAAATAATAATAATAAAATCCAGAGAATAATCAATTCTGAGTAACACATAAAAAAAGAGCAATATAATATAAAGCTATATTAAAAAGCTGATTTATAATGAGTTATACACATAATTGTGACAATAATAGTTTTATAACACTTCTGAATTATTGGTTTACATTTTTACAAAATAAATTTTTTTAGCAATATAAAATAACTTATTTCCAACTGAAATTTTTTAAACATTTTGGAATTCACAACTGCAGATAATTGGCAATATACTGTAAATATATATTTTAAAAAAATGACTAGAGAACAAAGTATGCTTAGACACCAGCACTAAATTCAAATCAAAATTATATTAAAAATAATGCAATTGATAAAAAAATTAAATGATCAAAATATCTTAGACTCTATTATTATCTTTAAAATATTCCTCTAAGTAAAGCATCACTTACTGAAAATCGATTTTGCACAGCTGACTTGACGATATCTCGAGCAGGTAACCAAATTTTTCCATAAAAATTCACTCTGTCTAAAAATTCCTGTTCAACAAGTTGACAAGCTTTTTCAAAGCATTTCGTCTGAAAATAATAACCAAACATTTTAAAACTACACTGCAATTAAGTTCACTTCTAAATTATATTTTCATTCTCCTCTCACTTGATAACAAAATTTAATAAATATATTAACCAAAAAAAAATGCTAATAAAAATGAAGTAAAATAGGCATGACAATGGCATCAAAGTTTGTGTAAAAGACGTTTTAATATTTATTGTGTAATATACAATAACTCAAATGTTATCAGTTTATGATTTAGCTTTTTGAAGCAAAGATTAAACTTACTTTTTACATAACATAAATCATTTCTACTATTTGTATTTTTTATTACTATCTATTACACCCGATCAAAATAATTGTTCACATTAATGATATTAATAATAATTAAAAAATCTTTTTAAGACTTTGCTCATAAAAAGAAAAACTAGTCTAGAAAAACTGAATGGAAACAAGAATTCTTTTGCAAGTACCATTGATTTCGTTTTGATACTATATTAATGTCAACCAGAAGAAATAATGAAAACAGAAACACAAGTTCTGTTTTCATTCATGAGAAACTTCTCATAATCAAATGTTTATAAAACAAAATTTGATTTGTAAAAGATGTAGATAGTAAAATGTTTTAATCTCTTCCAACAGATAGCTCTCTGACACTGAATATATACTATACACCTTACAAGTATTATTGCTTAAAACCAATATAAGTTGCAATGATACCAAATAGGTTGCAGATAAACTAATATTCATACAATCAGATATTAGCTGACAATCTTAACAAAGGATTAAAATAGCTTTTATTCAGATCAAGCAAATAGTAAACATAATTTTGGAAGATAATTTAAATTTTGAACTTCAATTTAATTGTGTCCTGGGAGGCATGGTTTATTGCACAAGCACAACACAACATGAAATGGGGAAAAGGTTAAATCCCTGTGAGATTTTAGAAGGAATTTCAATTTCCTACACATGCCAACCACAGGCAAAGAAATTATAGGGCTCTTTCAGATGACTGTTTTTATCATGAATTTTTTATCCCTTCACTTGGAGCGTGGAATTATGAAAGCATTTGTCCAGAGTTTTCTGTTGCATTAATTAAATTGAAAAAGTGGAATAGGATCAGGAAAAGTCAAAATATATTTGTATGAAACTAATATATGCTGAAATGAGCTAAAAATAAGGCAATTAATTAAATTTAAATTAGATTTTAAAATATCATTTCAATTTAATACACCCTGATACAGCAATAAAAACAACAAAATAATAGTTTCAACTATAAATTAATATATACAAAATTAGTTTTTTTAGCAAGAATTTGATAATTAACAAATTAACACACACATTAATTAACAAAATGAATTATTTAATATGCAAAATAGTTCAAATAATTAGTTGTATTTAGATTAAACCGCGAGAATTCGATATGGAAAGCAATTGATAAAAGCCAGGAATTTTTTGGAGAAATTCATAGAAATAAAATATAGGTTTTACATCTATGATATAAAACAGAAATATATTTGTTTATAACTGAAATCACTGCATGATAAGATTTTATTTGTGTCAAAGAATAAAATTTTATTTTCTCTCAGCCTCCCCCTTTTATCCTTCAAATAACTGTTCTTAAAACTAATCTATTGTATAAATTGTAAAAAAAAAAAAAAAAAAAAAAAAAAGATACACACACACACACGGAAATTAATATTAAAATGCAAAAAAGCAACAAATATTTATATAAAAAAGGAGAAATATAGGAAACTGCAATTTTAACAAATGAAATATTTTCTAATAAAGATGAATTTTAAAATACCAGAAATTCAAAAAAAAAAAAAAAATGATGAAAGAGGTATTGTTGAAAGAATAGTACCTAATTGCACTAATTTTAAAAAATGTCTATTCATTATTTTTTAAATATATTTTCCTCTTTTTAACAGTTTATTTCAAACTCATTCATTCTACAAAAGCATTGTTAAACTATGACTTAAATAAATAATATTTATGTTTATTAAGATAAAAGAATCTTTGTTTCATAAAACTGAGTATTCATGTAAGAAGAAATAAAACAAAAAGCAAAACATAAACAATACACCTTAAATTGAATGTCTAATTCATTCTTGTCTATTTTCATTAGAAAATGAATCTAAATAATAAACTTCAAAGAATTTTACTGATAAGCAATCAAACTTTGAATAATATAGAGTTCATTACAAATAATGAACTGAAAATCATAAATAAAAAAATAATATAATTACTTCATCAGGGTTTGATTCGTTCCAGGATGGATTCAGATGCTTAACTCGGGCACTTAAATGAGTATGGATTTGGTATCTACATAATGGAAATCAAACATATATATATATATATATATATATATAGAGAGAGAGAGAGAGAGAGAGATTATTACACATAAAGAAAGTTAAAATTTAAATATTTAAGTAGTTTTATTTTAATATAATTGAGAATAAACTGAAATAAATTTCAGAAACATCTAAATTGGTTATCTTTAATTTATGATTAAAAGGAACTAAGTAATGATTTAAAAAAAAAATACTGGCCATCAACTTTCATTATTTAAGATCTCTTAATTCATAAATGTAATTTAAAATATACAACAATTCTAATAGATATAACAAATTTAAATTCAGTTAAATTTACTTCAAATATATACAGCAGAAATGGCTTTTCTGAAAGCTTCCCATTTACTCTCCAATAAATCTCTTATTCCATACCCTCACATAAAATGGTGGATCTTGAGTAATGTGATGAATGTCTTACAAGGCATTAGCAAAAAATAGTTGAACTTTTTTGGATGGCATGAAATTAGACATTTTTAATAAATTAAATGTGACAAAAATATATTTTACAGATATCTTTTTGATGCAAAAAACTCATTGACAAAAATTCATTTATCTTTTTATCTGACTAGTTAAAATTAAAATTCAAAATGAAACAGCTGTAGTCACAGGATCACATACCGAATTTTGACTGATTTCAGTAAGAGCAGTTATGATTAATTTTGTATACATGCATGCAGAAGTACAGATCAATAGACAATCAACTTTTACATACATTTGTTTCAAATTTTGATAAGATTATACATTTCAGATATCTGAACCCGAGTACCAAATTTTATGCTTCTGTATCTTCATTACGTAGGCACTGGTTTACTTGAACTTGAACAGCCAGACAGATATATTTCTGTGGAAACTTAGGGATGTTTAAAACATAAAGATATGTCAAAATCTCGAGTTTGAATTTTCTGTTGCTTACAATACATTCTCTATATGTTATATATGAGAAAGTAAAGATAAATCATAAACAGAGTTAAACCATTGTAACATACCTGATACATTTTTAAATGATTGCCAGAATAATTACATTTGACTTACTTATGCTGAGAACCTTCACAAGGTTCAATTCCATTGTCAATAGCATCAATTTCTTGAATGAAGTTTTCATAAACTTTTTTGTACAGGATCTTAACTTCTTCAGAACCCACTGGTAACTTTAAAATATTGGCAATTATTTCATGGCCAAAATGGAAGTAAACTAGTCCAGCACTACTAAGTTTAATAGTCCAGGGATACTCAATATTCAATGTATTCATGGTATGATTAAAGGACCTAGGATTATTGAAATAGAATACAATCATAAGAAAACAAGCAAACAAAAGACTCATTGCAGAAAATGAAAAGTTAAAATAACAGTACCTTTGATGATGGTCATATCTATGGCAGCTTGGTTCATAAACAGCACCCACATCTACAACTATATCACACTCATTTAAAATGTCCATGTTTCGGGACCTAATAATAAAATCATATTAATTGTAACTAAGTACATAAATTATGGACATCATTAAAGTGATAAATACTTTGAGAATTTTAATAAAAAGCTAGTGGCTAAGAAGTCTCGTGGTGACTGTCTGTCTATATGTTTGCTTTGCATTTTTGATGCCAGTAATTTTAAAATTGAATAACAGGAGGACATATACTGATATGGATTATATTTATTCTAAATATACAACTGATATAAATACATCAAAGAATGGAATTTTTTGATAAGGGAATAGAATAATTCAGGATAATAATATAACAGTTTGCACAGGAATATAAATTTTAAAAAAGTGTGATATTTAACCACATAGCTTTTGTATTTACAATTCGTAATGTAAAACAGAATTTTAATAAGAACAAATTTATAATGGATTCAAATATAAAAACTTAATGAGCATATTGAATTTTAATTAATTACATGTTTAATATTAAATATTTTAATTAAACAATTCAATAATTCCATAATTATTTAGTTCAGCATTTCATTCAAAAATATTAGTAATTTTACAAAAATTTATGATAAAATCTCTTAATTTATATTAATACAGAAATTATTTAATATACAAAGAAAAATAAGATCCAATATAACATACTATCAGTCTTTGTTTAAAGAAGTCAGGGAGAGGGAAAAGAAAAAAAGAACATCATTATTATTTTTTTTAATGTGAAACTAAACATGTATCTAAAAGCTGGTAGAAGGGGGAAAAAAACAAAACAATAGATATTAAAAAACTGATGCATAAAAAGTAAAGACTGACTTTGAGCAAAGCAACTAGGAAAAAAAATGCCATAATAATAATGATGATGATGATAAATGAGTTAACATAATATGAAAGAATTTAATTATATAAAACTTAATTATTTTGAAATGTTAAATATCAAAAAGTTTCCAAATTCTGTTGATCCCTGAATATCAAATTATATTACAATAAGAGAATTTTAACCCTTATTTTTAATATTAATAAATTGTAATAACTAAATATGTATTATTTAAAATATAATTAGCAGGAGTTTTCTCTCCTTAAATTCTTCACATATTTAGAAAACACAGCAAAGCCTAGATTCTTCTCATAACAATGACTCAAATATAGCACAAATAGAAGTAGGCAACAAAGCTTTAGTTGTAATAGCAAAATCTAAAAGAGGAAATGCTCTTTTCCCACCAGACTACTTTTAGTGTTTGTCAACACAATATAGCATATTTTGTGTTACATGTTATCAAGAAAACTGACTACTCATGTTTGATAAATTTTTGATGAGCTAAAACGAAAAATCAATGTAGACTTTAAAAAATATATATATAAAAATAACAAGTCTACATATCAAACTTTAGTTATCTAAAGCTTTGTTTATAGAGTAATTATGATCAAGGACATAAAATTTTAAAAACATAATTTTTGGATTCAAAGAGGTTTCAAGCATGTATTTTTTCAAAATTTAGTTCAAACTTTTTAATAATTGCTGTACTTGTCTTTTACATACAAGAAGACAAAAATAAAGATATAGTTTAACATATTTTTTTTCACTCTCTCTCTCTCTCTCTCTCTCACACACACACACATAATATCCATTCAACTACAAAAAATACATTTAATCTAACTGAAAAATAATTTGGCATCATAATTACCTAACTATTTCAGCATTTTTATACTCAGGCTTTGCATGTTTAAGCATTGAACATGCAAGGACTTCATCACAATGAAATGTTCCATTATGTGTTCCAATTTTTACCTTAGGACCCATTTTTAAAGCTATGCCTATAAAATAAAACATACCATCATAATTATGAATTTAAACAATTAATAATGCATACCTTTAGATATAAAAAATACCTAAAAAATTAATAGCAGAATTTCAATTTATCTTTGAAAAATAGTACTTTATCGTTAGCGGGGCGCAAGTGAAAAATTCTCTAAATAATGTAGAATTCCATTGATTGTTTTGCCATTTGCTTAGCTTGTTTCACAATTGGTGACATTTGGGGCTAACTAACAGAAAAGTACTGTATTTTGAGCATAATTTGCTGTCTAAGGAAAACCAAATTTCAGATTCAATGACCATTCAGAATTTCTTTTAATTAATAATTTCAAATCAAATATTATGTTATAATTTTATTTCTAGAAGTCTTTTATTTCTAGAATCCTTCAGTGTAATCACAATGAATGAAATACACATTCAACAGTATATTATAAAAAAATTTTTAAATTGTTGCACAAAAATTAATCAAAGCAACAATTCTAAATAATTCACTAATGGGAGTCAAGTAATCATGCAGAGGAAAACAATGATGAGTTGAAGCTATAGTTAAAAACCAACAATATTCATGCTTTTAAATGAATAAATTATCTCTAAAAAGAAAAAAAAATTAACCATTTCTCTACAAAGTAGGTGAAAAAGTTCAAGTAAATTGAAAGTATACATTTCCCCTTTTTAAATATAGTGATGAAAGATCCAAATGAAGAAAAATAATATATTGTCCTATTTTCTATCAGTATTTCCTAAAATTATTATAAAAACCTTTCCCAAAGATTTTCATGTTCATTAAATCAATTAAATATTAAAAGATCCAACAATAAAAATAAATAATGCAGTCTATGATCAGGCATAGTGAAATACCCCTCCCATCATCAGCAGAAAAATTTAAGCACATGAATTAAAAAAAAAAAACAATTTTCAAGGCCTTTACACAAGGACCATATAAAATAAGATGGAATGTCACATTCTATTCAAGTATGTGTAGCATTTTGTTTAAGTGTTACCTTTCTTTTCAATATATCTAATTTCATTTATTAAGACTTACATAATATTTAAATAAGATATTACACAGAAAAAAGTACTGCAACAGAACAAATTTTATTAAGGCCATTAAAACTAAAGATACTGTAATGAATTTTGTGTAAATGAGATGTACAAAATTAATTTTAATGGAATCATACATCAGCAAGAAAAGACAGTTCTAAAGGGATTTCCAATGCAAGATTGCCATATTTGACATAAATGTGTTGACAACATAATGAGGTGGCTAATGGTTTTTATGACACATTAAAATGTGATGTTGAACCGAAGCTGAGAACTAAAGATTTATTACTTGGGAATGTAGGTGAAATTTCCAAACTTGTCCAGAGTGAATGAGCGGTGTCTGCACTTGCCCCACCCACTTTAGTGGAAAGCTATTTAAAGGCATGGCTTAGGGTGGAGGATCAAATCATTTCAGAGAATGAGCAACTTTAGTGGGCTTAACTTGAGCATGCATTTTTTCTCTTCAAGATATGTTCTATGGATTTGTTGTTAATTAACATTAAAAGATTAAGTGGAGTTAATTTGCTGCAAATTTATAGCTGGTGCATATATTTAAAATACATTTTAACAGACAATTAAATCTTCCTTTTCACATAATTCTTGTGAGAATTTTTGAAATACTGACTAGTACATATAATGAAAGTGCAAAAGTTTGATCAATCGATATCTATATTAATAAAAATGCAACTCGAAATGCGTTACTAAGCGCAAAACTGGAGAACGGCTTGACCGATTCGGCTAATTTTTTAAAAATATTTTTGTTAAAACACGAGGATGGTTCTTATGGAGAGAAAAAATTAAAAAACTGCGTGGAAAATAGTTAAAACGACACTTTTCTAACTTTCCCACCACAAATCTTCATTTCCTTTCCCTACACCAACTGAGTAAGATAGCAGGAAGTAATAAATTATGATTTGTTTAGAAAGAAATATGCGAAGTCAGTTGGTTTTCATTTATAGATAACAGGATGTTTAAAAAAGAAAGAGAATAGTTGCTTTTATTATTAGTCTGTATGAATATTTAATCTATGCCTGTAAAATAGTCTGGGCAGGGAAGAAAAAAAGGATAGAAAAGAAAAGAAAGGTGTGTGTGTCACCATTATTTCGTTTGTGCGAGGCATTTTCCAAGCTATTTTTAAGCTTTTGCATCTCTGGAAAACCAATTGTGTCTTTATTTGTTTAGTGTGTTTACATTTATGAAAATTTGAATCTCATTATTTAATAAAAACAGAATTTTAGACCTTTCCCTCCACCATTTAAGTAAAATATCAATTCCGGGACAATCATTCCTCGGATAGAAAGAGAAAGATGAGTAATACAATGAACAGAACATCTGAAGAAAATAATACTATAAATGAATTATATGATTATCAAAATTTATTAGGTTTAAAAATATTTTGGTGAAAAACCAGTTATGAGAAACAGCTACATAAAATATTAGTGATCAAACTTTAGCAAGCATCAATACTGGCAAACCGACTGGTCGCCAAAGACGGCTAGTTATATATATATATATTTCAATCCTTTTCATAGAACTGAGTTAGAATTAGACTGAGCCTTTCAAAATATATCAAACCAAAATTCTTTAATCCAATATCAGGTTTAAACTTTTTTTGTATTTAAAAAAAAGTGAACAATTTATTGTTCTTTAAAATATCTGTATCACCAGTTACTTTTAATTCATTAACACTCAATTTAAGAAATTAAATTCCAGTAAATTTAATGTAAATTACATTAAAAACAGCAAAATTAAAAAAATTATAAAATAAAATGGCATTCCCAAAGATGGTGAAAGACATTATTTAAGAAAAATTGATTAAAAAAATATATTTAAATATTGAAAGACTTTAAAATATAGGAACATATTATAAAATAAAGAAAATTTAGTTTTTACCATCCCCTAATAAATAAATAAATAAAATCAACACATTTTGTGTTTAAAATGTGGCTAATGACTGGAACATGCTTTTAGAAAAAGCAAGTGTCAGGAAATATATCAACATTTAAGACAATTAAAAAAAAAAAAAGGTTTAATTTTGGAATTGAAATATAACTGAATGGATAAGGGTGTTGAGCATTAAAGAATGAAAAAATTATAGCTGTATAAATAATTTATAACAAGAAAACTGCAATAGGTTTATAGTCTATTCAAGCCATAATTAACAAAAATTGTTTTAAAGAATTTGCTTAAAAAGCACAAATTCTTAATCTAAATAATTTTTTTTAACAATAAATCACATAAAATTCACCAACCAAGATTAGATGCAGACCTTGAAAAACTTCTCAGGATATTCAGCATGAAGTGTTACCAATATTTTAAGAACAGGAATCTAAGAAAGAAAGAAAAACATTTATCAAACTAAATTATTTGTTTCTTGAAAATAATACTTTTATTATGAATATTTAATTTTAATAATAATTTAAAAATTAATAAACAAAATTGATAAATTAATTCTAGAATTTTAACAAAATACTAAGCATTCATTATTTTTATTTTCAAAAAAATAAATTAAATAATAATCTATCCAAGAATAATTCATAAGACACCTTGTGTACTCATAGTCTACTTAATCCTTATCCATTTCTGTATAGTTTGGAAATCAAAAAAAGATGAGCTGTTATGTCATCAAAGAATCAATCATCTTTACATGAATAGTTATCACTTTTAACCAATACTTGTTAAAAATATTTGTTTCATTTTGTAGGAGTTCCTTTTTACTATTATTCCTATAGATAATGTAAACAATTATAAAAACTAAAC
Source organism: Argiope argentata (assembly GCA_026289955.1). Lineage (NCBI taxonomy): Eukaryota > Metazoa > Arthropoda > Arachnida > Araneae > Araneidae > Argiope > Argiope argentata. Next base: position 375,257 of record JAOUZG010032119.1, on the reverse strand, counting down.
TAACAACAGAAAAGTAAATAAAAGGTTTCAACATTGCATTAAAGTAAGGAACTTAATATTTATATAACTAATTTCAGCAAACTCCCAGAAAAAAATAATATATCCTTCAAAACTTTTCAGATAATCTAATATTTGACAATGGTTTTTTTTTTTTTTTTTTTTTGTATTGGGTATCAAAATTCTAACAACTTATTGAAAACAGAATAAAATACAAATTCTAATATTTATAAGAAAATCTACAAGATGCTATGTAAATATAAATAGTGTTTAAAAAATATTTACTGTTATTTATAACAAAATTCTCCATAAATAACTAAAATTTTGTTGGGGAAGTGAAGTCAATATAAAGTTGTTTTTTAATGCTGCAGTATAATTACAGTGAGAAAGACTTCTTTAGTTATTTTCATTAATACAGCATTTCTAATATGTTAACAAATTTATAGAAACCCAAATACACATACTTATCTTTCATAAATGTCTCTTTGTCAAAGTCTCCTATGACTCTTGACATTTCAATGGTAATGATATTAGGATGCTTATTACAGTCATCTTATATTGACAAGATACACAACTGACTTTTCAGAGTTTATTATAGTTAACTTTGGATGCTGGGAGGCTTAAGTGTGAAAAATATAAGTGCTATCTTGCATCTGCATGAATCATCGGTGGTTGCCTAGAATCTTTAATAACTATGGTTGACTTCTTGGGATAGCCAGTTGCGAAGAAAAAAAAATGATATTGGGAAAAGTCTGATGTAATTTTTTTCAGTGTTATTTATTTAAACATTCAATACTATTTAAACATTCAGTACTATTTATTTAAACTTTGTTTCTCCATACAATAGTATAAATTTTTTGTGTTCAGTTTGAAGAATGTAGTATTTTAATTTAACTAGGATTCTACAAACTATTTAAGACATTTATAAATACATTTTGCATTGAAGTATATAATACACTTCAATTAAAAAATATTAATAAGAGGAATGAAAAGATATCCAAATCAATCCGTTAGATATTAAATGACCAAAATAATAATTAAAAAAATCCATCCTTTAACATAATTAGCAACTAACCATCTAAAAACAACCTTCTCTATACATAAACTTTTCTACAGAATTACTTAAGCCAAGACAAATTTAGAGCACAATGAATACATCTCACAGGGGGAAAATACTAACAAGAAAGAACAACTAAAAATTTTCTTTTCTCGTAAATGATAGCTGAAAGAGATATTGTTTTTTAGAGCTTTTTGTATTTTGAAAAAGAGCAATTTTGATTTCTTAAAAGGAGTTATAAATGGAAATTTAAAGCAAACTTGTTACTTATAAAATGAGGTTAAGTGAAAAGGAATATCTTAACAGTTTTGAAGAATAGTTTCAATCATAGTCAGAATTTCTTCTGGCATAATAGTTAGATCGAAATTTAACAAAAATAATAAGAGCTTTACATCATGCAGAATTCTCCTCTTGAAACTTGGGTGTTGATGGGATGTGCAGTAACAAATTTTTTAATCTCCAATTAAAAACCACTTGGCTAAAAACTTTTCACTGATGCAATAAAATATTAATCTATTTCAAAAGTAAACCGCATGTAGCAACCACTTAAAAACCAAAAGTGATAAATATTATTAAATTAAGTTGCCAGATGCGCTGACATTCAATTTGTTTCCTCTTTCATGTCAGATTTATTCTTATCAAATACCGGATTTGCATCTAAATTTATACCAAATCCAGAAACTTTTTCTTAGCACAATTTTTCGATAGTGTATTGTTTTCAATAAAATGAATTCACCTGCTATCTAATTAAAAAGATAAATACTTTATAACATTTAATTAATTAAATGGAAAAAAAGGGAAATTTCTGCAAACCTTTGGCAACTATGTTGAAAGGTTATGTTTACGTTCGAGTATAAAGGGGGAGGGGGAGACGCGGCAAAGGAACGGAGAAACGCGTGTATCTTACCGTCATGCATCCATCAGCTGTGCTTAGGACACTATTACATGTTAAAGGTCGACAAACAGTAATAACTGCTCTTTTAAATTCCAGAAGTGTTTTCAGGAGAAATGCATTGCAGTTTTCAAGAAGCACGGGCGATAAAGCATCGGATAAGGATAACCTTTTGGAAAAGTACTATGTTGCCAAACAAGCATATGAAGGTAAAAATAATAAAACATGATTAAAAATAGCATTATAAATGCTCTATACAATAAATTTTGAACTAACGGTATTGCATGGCATGTTTTATTTTGCAAGTGTTTCATTGAAAAGGGCTTAATTCAACATGTCAAACTAAGGTTGAGGAAATAAAGGGATACATTTCAGAACGAAATTTTTTTCCGTCTAAATTTTTATCCTGATTAAGTGAAATAGTTAAATAAACTATTCTATATCGTTATGCCGAAAATATATTTGATATCGAAAATATTCCATAAACATTGTCCTTCAAGAAGTTCTATTTTGTAATTTTCTCTGCTTTATTTGCTAAGGAAAATCTATTTGTCAAATAACATTTTAAATATTGATAGCTTGAAATATGTTAAATTTGGTAGATGCCAAAGGCAGGGAGTATCTTTTTAAAAAAGAGTAGTAGAATTATATGTTCTGTACAATGTTTCAGAATACCTTAATGCTTTTTATTTTATTTTAACGTTCTTACTTTTCAATTCAGTTGAAATAAATTTTTGTCGCTATTGAAATTTTTAGGATTTTATAGATCAATGTTTGTTATGTAGTATAATTTTATCTTGTTTCTTTAAAATGAAATTGTGGTAATTATATTTTCAGTACTATAGTGATAATACTTTAATAAAAGAAACTTATTTCTGTTAAATGCTACAAAATGCAAATTTTATAGATTGAATTGTTTAAAAAAATGGATAACAGAGTATTTCTTTTTATTTTAAAGTTTAACGTCTTTTTTTTACGATTATGAATATAAAAAAATATATGAGCAATATAAATATTGAAATGAAATTTAAATTATAATGAACTCCAGAATTCAACTTCTTACATTCTAAGAGCTGCTTTAATACATCTGTTTTTTTATTTAATTTTTTTTTTAAGGTATTCTTGTAAATTAAGTTTTCAAAAATAAGCTATTAATAAGCTAACTGTAAAACTAGCTTCCTTGTAAGTCTTATCTTTTGTGGTGAAACAAAATGTAACTGCTTTGCCATGCTCATGGTGCTGGGCTTTTTTGAATGCTTATTTCAAAGTCAATACTATGTAAGTTAACTAATTAATATTTTCAGTATCTGCATTTTAAATGTAACTTACTACAAGTAATTTTTATAAATATCATGAAATATTATGGTTTTTCTTGCTCATAAACTTTTCAACTTGCTCTTTGGTTTTATCTGTACATATTTGACTTAAAAATGAGTTTTAAATAATTTCAATGGTCATTGACTATATTTAATAATTTCTACCCATTGTTTTTCAGTAATAGTTTTGTATAAAGTGTTAATACTCTTTATATTAAATTCTTTTCTATATCATCTTTTACTACTGATGAAAACAGAGGGGAAAAAGAAGAAATCTAAATAATAAATTATAAACTATGTGAATAACTTTAAGAATATTAAAGTTCTAAGTTGTAATATGTAGACATGATCATAAGTTAGATAATGTATAAATTTTGAAGTCTTTTTTTTTTCTTAGTAAGAAAGTAATTAAGAATCTTGGCTATTAAAAATTGAATCTTTTTTTTTGTAAGATTTGTTTAGTATGAATTTTCCTTTATCAGAGAAAAAAAAGCATTTTAATAAATAAATTGAATTATTGAAATTTTTTTTGAATTTAAATATCTTTATTTTTTAAAAAAAATCTTGAATGTATTCTTTATGTATTAGATAATACCCTTTTTAAATTCAGTTAAAATATATTGATTTTTAAAATAAAATTTTATTTGTAAAGAACATTTGCATGTCTGGAAGTATCCTGTGTTAATAATTTCTTTAATAATTTGTATCCTGTCTTAATAATTTTAAAAGGATCTAAAATTGTTAGTGCCAAAAAATATAAATTATTGCACATACTTGCATATTTAAAATTGTTCAGTGAAAAAGGCATACAAATTTTGCAAATTCTTATAATTTTAATTGTAATTTGCTCTTATTTTCTCTCCTAAAATATCTAATTCTAATGAACTCCTGACAATATTTTATCTTTATACTTCTACTAATTAAACTGTTGATTATTAAAATATTATTTATGTTTTTCATAATATCGTTCGGAAAAATTATCTAATGTGCAAGTAACTTGTTTCATTCAAGAAGTGATTTGGGATCAAGGCGTACATTATTTCTTTTCTCAAGTTATTGTAAAGTCCTTGTGTGAAAAGGGTTAATATTCTTTTTCTACAAAAAAATATAGAAATTTTAATGCCTATTTTATTTTTGTAGAAGAAATCTACTATCATTCTAGAAAAAGAGCATATAATACAAAATGTATTGTTTGTTCTTTAAGAGTATGTAATACATAAAGAGCAAATAACACAACTTAAAAAAAAAAAAAGCATATAATACAAAGTGGATTTCTGCGACATCTTTAATTCCTTATGTCATCTGTTCTTTTCTTAAATTTGTTCTGACAAAAATTATTTTCATCCTGTTTATAAATGATTATTTAAAATATTTCTGTTTAGTTAAAGACTAATTTATTGAAATTTTTTCTTTTGAAATATTTGACGTGTGTAAATGGCACAACACAAAGTTTTGAAGATGGGAACTTGAAGATTTTAATATATTTCAACCATGGGAAATTGGAAGGAAGTCCCAAAAAGCATTTTAAATGATAATATTGCCTTACTATGTTTTCCTACAATTTATTTACAGCTTCTAAGAATATTTTTTTGTTTGTATTAAATGTTTAAAGTTGGTATTCATTGATATCTTATCTGTATTAATCTAATTTCTTTATTTTTTCATTCAAAGTTGCTTTTAAAAGCTTGATTGAAGTAAATATATTCTTATAATTTTAGATATTTTGAGAGTTACAATTCTACATTAGACATGCGTTAAAAATATCATTGCTTTATATTTTACCTCTGACGTCTTTTGTATTTGAACTTCAGCTAATTGTTTTGTTTTCTAGAATTCAAGATTGCTCTAGTTTGTTTTATGGATTTACATTTAATTCTCTAATATTTATTTATAGCTAATTTACCTCCACCTGAAGTGAATCCACTTGGTGTTTTTGCTAATAATGAATTGAATCTCTCTCAAATACAAGTATATGGATTTGATTATGACTATACTTTAGCAGTATATAAAGAATCATTGCATTACTTGATTTATAATTTAGGAAGAGACTTTCTGGTAAATAAATTTAAGGTAAATATTTCATGGTTTTGTATGTTAATTTTTTGTATATGTGTTTATATATTTTACAGAATTTTTAAATTATTATTGAATTATAATTTATAAAGATTTCTATGATTAATTTTATTTAAATTTTTAAATGCTTTATATATTACTGATTAGATTATTTACAACTTTAAAAGTAAAAATATTATCTTCTGTAGTGAGATTTGTAATTTTTGAACTTTATTTCTAATTAAATGCTTTTCTTTTACAGTATCCTAAAGACATTCTCAAGTTAACATATCAACCTGGATTTGCAATTCGAGGTTTGCATTATGATATGCAAAAGGTAATATTTTATTTTGTTTCAATTTATCATCACTTATTTTAAGTTTTTTAGATGTATGTATATTTTGTTCATATTAGTTGTATTCTAATATTCTTTGTCTTCTTTCTTGGGGTTTTTTTTTGTCCTTTAAGAAAGAAAGCTGAATGTTATAAGTATTAATATTTTAAATTTGTCTCAAGCAAGGCTATAATTTGAATTTTTACATAAAACATTTAGTTTTTAAGAGTAGTTTTTTTAAGATTCCTTTTTATCTTTCAAGCTAGTACTGTTATGTTTTGCTGCAGTGTTATCTTTTCATTAGGAGTTTTTCATTTATTCTATTTTTATATTCTATTTTATTCAGTTTCTTTAGATGACTTTAGTTGTTAATTTAGATTAGAGTATAAATATAACTTGCATAATATTTGACCTTGTTTTATCCCTAACATTCTAAAAAAATTTGATACATAATATTATTGATGTGAATTAGTTTTTATGATCTTGGTATTCTGAAGAATTTTGTTATTGGTTATATGGAACTTGTAAGGATAAGAGCTTAGATAATCCAATTATAAATTAATATCTATACTTCATCATTTTTAACTAATTCTTATACTTAAATCTTCTTGCATATCTATTATGTCTCTTAAGTAACATCTCGGGTTTTAAACTGGATTGAATATTACTTTTATAATTTCATAGATATATGAAGAAATGCCATATTTGCACAATTTAAAAAGATAAAACAACTTCAAATTTAAATTGATAATTGTTTGATTTTGAAGGGAGAAGGGGAGCAACTAGTATTTTTGTTCTTAATATAATAGCTTATTTGAAGCCAGTCTTGGAATCAAATCATTTCTGATTATATTTTTCTAGGATTAAGTATAGTTCCAAAAAATATGAAGTCAAATGAGATAATAAAATGTATAAAGAAACTTCTGCATAAAAATGTCATTTTATTATAAAACCTATTGATCCTTCATTATCTAGGTCAAAACATAATTTCAGTTTCATTAAGGAACAATTTTATAAACCAAACCCAGTACAGTACGTCCCCAAGTTTCCAATTTGCAACTTCCTGACCTAGTTTTTAAAAATTCTAATTAAAGACGAGGCGTTGTATTTGTAAAATTGCCAAGGTATTGGAAGCGGTGACTGCTATGATCCTACTATGTGTTGCCTTTTTGAATATGTTGGCTATGACAGAAAGAGCAGGGCTATAACAAATTATTGGCTCAATTTAACCAGAAGTTTTGTTTATGATTCCTGCTTTAAAGCTGGCCATTATAAAATTTGTTAAAATGTAGACAGTTTTTCTCCTTTTTACTTTTCCTATAATAAATTCTTGAAATGTGCAGCGCAGTATATAAACATATAAATTACCATTTAAGTGGGCCTTCTGTTTTAACTTGATGTATTACTAGCAATTGCTTCTTTAGTTCATTGGGTTGCATCTGTGTCTATATTTTATGAGGCTTGAGATAAAGGGAGGGTTTAGTATTTGATAAAAAGTTTAAAAAAATACATAACAGTGAATTTTGGTATCAAAACTCTGCCTTCTGGTATAGTTAAATAAACAAAAGTTTATAGAACTCTGACCTGTCTCACTTTTTTGTCATCTAGCCTAACCTTCTGTCATATTAGCCTGGATACTCGGGAATGTACCATATATTAAATCTCTTTGATAATAAGGTGTAAAATCTTCCTATTGAAAATGGAATTGAGTTTTGAATAGATGTAAAGCTTTAAATGGTATCTGAAAAAAGGTAGTTTCTATTATCTCTGTGTTCGTTAACATTTCTATATAGTAAATATGACATTTTTTTAATGTTTAATGGGAGGTTTTAATACTGATAGATCTTAATGGGTTAAAATTCGACTTTTAGCAGAGTTTGTCTTTTATAAAATGTAAATAATACCGAAAATGATTAACATTGTGCTCTCTATAATGAAAAGATATTGTAGTGTTATGAGAAATTTTATATGTACAAAATATTCCATAAACTTGACTGTACTGGGTATATAGAGATATATAAAGTAGGCTTTGCTAACAACTAACCACATTTATTAATGCTGATGACAAAACACAGTCATGACTTATGCAAGTAATAAAAACAAACTGTATCCCGCAAATAGTAAACAGCCACACACAAAGTAACCCGACAGAGGGATCCATGTTGCTATTCATTGAGGTCTCTCCAAATGCCCACTATTCATAACTGTCTAATATCTTTAGTGTTATAACTGCCAACTAATTACTACACGACTGGCCACTCAATGCATGCCTCACTTTTTTTCAGTACTTATTACGAAGAGGGTGTATGGTTCAATTCCTAAACTTCTTCAGCTGTATTCAACTCAACACTTGCATTGGATTTATACAACTAATTTGTGGCTGATTCAACACTTACCTACTACATAATTCAATAATGTTTACTCTCATTATATGACTGACTCCAGTTTGGTATTAGGGTTCAGTTTCCAGAGCAGAGCAGAATTTCGGATAATCAGTGTAATCCCTCCCATGTTAGTCCTATCGCCAGAATTCCTGAAAATTCTAGAACAGTTCGTTTTCTCGCCTAGTCTAGGGGGGTAATGTGACTGCCCATAAAAACATTCCTTTGACTTGGGGTAGTGCCAGAGGTTTGTCTACTAGGAGGCAAGACAGTGACAATTTTTCTTATTTGGGCCCAAAATAATTAATTTGTACAATATTTTCTTTAATGCAAGAAAATTTAATATTCAGCATTTTTATTCAGATACACACCCCTTCTTTCATTGTTAAAAATTTACAAAAATATTTGTAAAAGAATGATGTTTATTTAAAGAAACCAAGAACGAAGTTATTTCCTACCTAAATAATTTTTGGAATGACGTGCAGAATTGGGGTTTATTCATTTTTTAGTTATCTTTGTCACAGACAGACAGACGGACATTTTCCAAGAAAGTTCGAAATTAAGCAAGTCTAAAACGTGGAGATTCGTCAGAATCTCGTTTTCAAATTATTGGTTACTATACTTCTTCTATACTACATACTAGAAAGTAAAAATCGATACATTTTATTAAACAATTGATCTTTAAATATAAATTCCCCTATTCTTATTTTTAGGCACATGGTCTTGTATTTAAATATTTTTCCCTCTAAGCTATTGCAAGCTAATATATTTACCAGAAAATGAATTTTTTCCTTTCAATTGCATACATTGGTTTTTCTTAACTCCCTCGTATACAATAAGTGTGTATCACGCATAGAATTACTAAATTTTTAATTTGCTTTAAATGAAAATATTAAAAAAAATTTTAATAAAAAAATCGCTTAAAACGTATTACTTTAAATGTTGTTATATTACTCTAGGGATAAAAATAATTGCCTCAAATAAGATGCGCCATCTAATTAAAAACAGTAAATTTGTATGTTAAGGATTTAATGGGTTGTATACGAATAACTATTTTAATCATTTTATCATTTTAGGATAATCCTAAATTGTCTTTTTTCTCGTGGATAGTAATTGAAAGGAAACGATACATTTTGCGATTGCATACACTTAAATACAGGGTCCGAAGAATTTAGGTAGCAATTTATTTCATAAATTTAGTACATACTTAGATAAATTCGTTGAGCATAGTTAAAAAGCTACTATACCACAGATATTTATATATTTTTTGCCATCGTTTGCAATCGGTAATATTTCTTTAGTGTCATAATTGTTGTCTGATAAATTAGACCGTGAAAGAAAATTTATATATTACTTTTAAATTAATGTGATTTACAATTATACAATTTACTTACTCCAGCGATTTATAATGAATTAACATAATTTGGCTATAGCAAAGAACTCTTAGCATGCATAAGCGCAAGAGAGTCAAAAGAAAGGAGTGTTTTGTTCAGTTTAGTTGACCATTAACTAGATTTTAGTCAAACAATTCACAATGCGGAAAGAATAAAATTACCTAATTCATTTCTGAGAAAGTAACTATTAAATGAAAAAATGACGATTTGTTTTAGAACTATTATTTATTCAATTTTGAAATAGTAAAAACAACTCCATCGCCCTATCCATATATAATATCAAAGTATTTACCTTATTTCAGCTTGCAGGCAATCAAAATACACGATGAATATTTTTCCTCCTAATCTTTGATAACATCTTAGTCGAAAGAAAAAAGATTAATCGACAAAAATGCTACTCCTTATTAACTTGTCAGCTTATCGATTATTTTATTAAATGCAGCGCAAATTAGTATTGTTCTTGATAGACCGATCAAATTTTTTTGGCAAAATGCGATATCTTATTCAACTGTCACTTTATGGATTAATTGCCGAACATAATAAATTAACTGAAGGAGTGATATTTGAATCGGGTGTTTAAAAATCTGCGGGCTTGTCATCTCAATTAGTATGTATTTTCGACAGCCCAGAAGTTGTTGGCAGAATGCAGTAACTTATTCACTTTATCGGATATACTGCCAAAATTAATATAGATTATAAGCTTGATAAATATTTCAAAGTTTTAAAACCTGTAGATTTAACTTTTTTGACGTCCATCCCATTTCGTTCATAATAGGCCGATGAAAAGTGTCAGAATGAGGCATCTTACAGACTTGCCATTCTATAGATTATTTTACCAAATACAATCGAACTGCTTCAACCATTACTTGAATATTTCGACTGTTTACAACATATTAACTTGAAGATAGTTTTTCCAATTATATTAGAGAATTTGATGCTCCCCAGAAATAATCTAAAGATTTTTGCCAACGAAACTCTCAAACTCTCGCGGGAGGTAGGGAGGGAGCAATTGCCTCTTACTAACGTCGTTTCTTCTTCAACCCTTGAAGAGGCTCACCTACTATAGGTGAGTACGGATGTCCTAATCTTGAGATAACCAAGGATCTTTACTACCTTCATGTTTACACTCCCCTACATCTTTTATTATCGGATTGATCCTTCCATCCCTCGACGGCAAGAGAGGGAACTCTCCACGAGAAGCTGCCGCCAACGTCTTTGCTTCTCATGGGCAGCCAAAAACTCCACGTGTCGACCGTATGTGGTCCCCGATATATCAATCGGCTGATATCCTAACCATTTGGTTAGTCTGCTAGAGATCAAGTAAAATGGAAATTCTCTGGGGCTTGGCATTAAGGATGGTCAACGTTACTGGAGGCGACTCGGAACGTATAGGCCTTGGCTAGGTCAATGTAAGTGCTGAGGCTGGCATTTCTCAGCCAGTAACTGCTTTCCCTTGTTAGGCTCGGTGATGTTGGTGACATAGAGTTCGAATTTTGATATTCCTTTGCATAGTCTTGACAAAATTATTCTGATGTGGGAGATTCTAAACTGGACTAGAGCAACATATATTGTCTCGGTAAATTCGCTTGATTTTTAATCCTGTCCTTTGATAAATCTAGAATCATTTCTTCTTTTACCTTTCGCAATCTATAAAGATATTGATTAAAATCGGGTAATTTCTTGATTGAAAATATGCCTTGAAGCAAACCAAGTCTTTTATTATTGCTAAAACATTACTTACCATCCTAATATCTGTAACTCCCGCAAAAGTTTGAATTCTGTTCGAGGAGGTATCTCTGAACCCGAATTGTTCAACACTTCAGAAGCGGATGTTTTAGAAGGATTGTCTGACCAGGATATTATTTATGTCCGCCTTATTTTTATTAAGAATGGTTCAGAATTACAACCGACTAATAACATAATCTTTACCTTCAATAAAACTGAACTACCCAAATCGATTAAAGCTGGTTACTTGTACTATCGCGTACAGTCTTTTATCACCAACTCAATTATACATTTTTAAACTCAAGGGTTTAAATATTCAAAAGTTCTCTGTTGCGGAAATCTTTGCCCAATTGATGCACATCGAGAGCACTTCTTTTACTGTCCTTCAAAGCTGAAGTGTGCGAATTGTGCACAGTCTTATGAATCGAATTCAAATGTTTGTCTTTGGGGAAAGAAAAAAAAAAACCAGAAGCTGAAATCATTAAAAAAAATTTCGTATATAGAGGGAAAAAATTGTGTCCCATCTTCTGTTCCATCATTTGCAACCATAGTGCAGCAAAGAAAATCCTTTTGACAGCGATGGAAAATTTATACAAACGGATTTAAGTTTTACTCTCCTGTTCTGTGCATCTAAAGTCTGTTTTAACTTGCTCATGATAAAATATGTAATGCTAATCGACCTCCAAAAAAGTGAAGCACGATACCAGTATTGATTTTAATGAAAACATTACAAAATCTCGGGTTATAGATTTTGTTCCTGACTATACTCAAATGACACATTTGTCCAAGGTAAGTGTATTGCTATGTCAAACCAACTCCTTGAAAAAATCTGTTAACTAATAAACATCGACATTAGAAAAAAAAAAGTCAACATCAATGTTAGCTGTTGGATTTTAACTGTAGTAAACATTGGCATTTGTCCAGAGATCTTTGTATTACATTTTTTAAAACCATTCCTTGATTATTTTTATTGTGAATTTTAAATTAATGATCCTTGTTCATCTTTCATTATTACTTTGTTTTAAAAACGAATCATATTTGAATCATTTTACAATTTTATAAATCGCCATCAAAGGATTTTTAATCCACCATTTATGCTATACTAGCAGTATGGCGTTGCCCATGGCATAGCATCCAAGAAGAAAAATTAGCTTTAAACTTATGTCCAGCCTCCACCCGATATGACATGGGCATTAAACATAAAAATATTTTTAGAAATTATCGAATAGCTGCAAATTTTTTTTTTCAGCACACATTCAGAAATATTTGGAATATTGAAAGATAAAAATATAATATGTCCGTAAACAAAACACAGGCGATCATTTAGGTTTTCTTTCCTTCTTTTTGGCAAAGTGAGAAGAACTTTTTGAAGCACTGTTTAAAACCGGATCAAGCAACGAAATGTATCGATTAGGCATACCACAACTCTTTTTATTTGCACATGCGCAGTTTGCGGTTTTCGTGCATGCGCAGGTATATTAAGATCGCAGTTATAAAACTCCCCTTTTTATTTTGATACGACTTTAATGTACTAACACCTTCTCAATAAATGCTCTAAAAAATAGTATAAATATCTCCATTATCTGTAAACTACTTCTCAAGTTTTTGAGGTTCCGACATACAGACGCTTTCAGGGGACTTCATTTTATACTATGTATAGATATATACCATATGCTTGACACAGCATAACCAAAATTGATTTTTGTGCCATAAAACTTCAAACACTCGCTCTTTTGCTCATCTTTCCTACAATGGGATTAACCATGCTGGGAAATAACATTGCAGATTCTTAACGATAGTTAATTTAAATAAGGAAAATTTATTTTACTTAGAATATATCCCCCGGGGGCACCTCGTAATTGGGGATGAGATGCTTCCGGGATGGTGGTTGGATCTCATCAATCTGGTGGGTACACAAATAGGTGAGGGAGAGTCTGTTCTATGACTTTACTTAGAATATAGTTTTTTTTAAAAAATTGTTGGACGTTTTTTCAGAGTTTTGAATATAGGTTATTGTGTTGTGAAATGGAATTTTAGTTGTAAGATGCGAGAACTTTTGACCATAAATTAAATGGTTCTTCATATTATCTCAATCCCATTGTTGAATGTTTTTGAAGCAAAATTGCTATTTTTTAAAGCAAGTAGTATTCTGTTAAAGATGAATTTGATTTATATTTCTAGTTTAATACAAAGTTTTTATATTTTTAGAAGTTTAGTTTTATATAAAATTGTTAAACTTTAAAATTATTTAATAAATTTCATTCTAAACTTAACACATTTAATTGTTTTTATTAATCATCTCTATATGCATTGTTTTAAGATCCCTCTAGAAATATTTTTGCTTTAAGTTACATTTAATTAAGATTTTTCTTGTTGCATATCTATTTCTAACATACAGCGACGCTTGCAACTTTAAGCTTTTGATTAATATTTTAAAATTATTTTATTTTATTATTTATTATTTAAATTTTTGTTGTTTTTTTTTATCTGTAATTTTTTTGATAGAAATGATTATCTTTTTTTATCTATCTATATCTTAAAAATTTTTATCTATCCTTTCTAGACATTTTTCTTTTATTGATGTGTAAAATATCACCTTTAGATTTTGGTATTAAGGATTTGTAACAGTTTCCCTGAGAATGTTACAAAATAATAATTGTCAATAATATGTAATATTATAATTATTATTATATACGATTTTTCACTCAATTTAATGCAATAACGTTATTTCAGGGTGTTTTGATGAAAATAGATTCCTTTCATCAAATTCAGTTCGAAAGTGTGTATAGGTAAGATAATTTATATTTTTCAATAAAATGCAAATCTTAGCTATTGTTTTATAAGATACAAAGTTTAGCTAGCATTTCATAAGATACTCTTATATTTAAAAGATACAAAGAATGTTATTAAGTTTGAAACTGATTGATAATTTCTCTTCAGGAAGTTTGTTGCATTGAGCCGAAAATCTAAATGTTTAAAGAATTTTTTAAAAAATGATTGGAATGTCTAACAGTATTAAAAAGATTATATTTCTGAGTAAAGAAACAATAGGGAATATTAAATTTTTTCCATATTAAAAATGTATATTCTTTAAAAATATATTTGGTGTTCATTCAAGTGAAGACTTGGATAAATTTATTCTTTTCCTAAAGTGTAAATAAATTAGAAATTCGTATTTAAAATAGAAAAATTAGAATTAAGATTAATATTAATATTAGAAATTCATGAATCTCTTAAAATTGAAGTTTTACAAAATCTTTAACATATTTGTAAATCTTAACAAGTTAAAATCAGATTTATCAATTTCGATTTTCCCACCTCAGATTTAATTGCAAAACTGCTGTTTATTTTGTAGAATTGATTACTAAAACAGCAGTTTTAACTTGCTCTTTGTAATTTATAGTTTTCCAAATTTTATTTCTTAGGGGAATGACCCAGTTAAGTAAAGAAGCTGTGATCGAAATTTATGGAGGTTCCTATATACCTCAGGAAATGATAAGAGGAAACGGTTCTGAAGTAATTATTTTTTTTTCTTTATGTGAAAGTTTCAACATGGATGCGTATGCTTACTATATTATTTGCATTTAGAAATTTTTATTACTTTATCACTTTTAAAGAATTCTACTTGATTTTAAAGTTATGCTTGACTTATTTTTTTAATGTTACAAAATATCCTTTTTTCTACATTCTTATATTCTCAACAGAATTTTAAATTAAAAATGATTTTTATACATTTAAATATCAATAAAATATATTAGTAATTTTTGTACTATAGAATTGTAATCTAGATACTTTAAAATTGAAATAAAATTCTGTTTTGAAATGGCTAATCTGTGGTACATTTAATAATTCATTTCATGTTGCTATAAAATGCATATATATTTGAAATAATTCAGTGCATATAAAATAAAGGCTCTTATTATGGTTTCATTTTAATATGAACATTTAAATATTTTAGGCAAGAATGAAGCAGCTAAATGATTTGTTTTCTGTACCAGAGATCTGCCTTCTGTCTAATGTTACAGATTATTTTGAGAAACAGAATATAGCTTACCATCCAGAAATTCTGTCTTACGATATACAAGTAAGTTTGGCTTGTTCTTTATAAATGAACATCCTTTCTGTTATTAGTATATTAATAATAATAATTTTACAGTGTAAACATGCATGTTTATAATAAATTAAATATTCTTAAGGAATGTGAATTTTAATTTATTCTTGAATAGTATTGGATGTTAATATCTTTAAAATGTTTTGATATTCAAACTCTATGTTTTCTATGATAGGAATATATCTTTAATTTGAGAATTGTGATCGAAAATGTCCATTTTCTGTTTAAATTATATATTTGTACTGGACCTTATTTCTTTTATTGATTCTAAATGCTTAGTAAAATAAATTACTTTTGCTTAAAATTTTATGAATGAAAAGGAATTTAAAAAAAAAACTTGCTTCTTCAGGTCTGTTTTGTTTTTTACTAACTATTAAACTGTTGAAGTATATTGAATTTTCATTTTAAAAATGATGCAATATTCAGATTAGGCTTCTGTTATGAATTCTTCTTTCAATCAGTAGGTATAATTTTACTTGACCTTCATTTTTTTTTCTTTTTAGAATACTGCAGAATATCATGAACTTATAAATATATTAAAAAAATTCTTCATATTTTCCTTTTTAATTTTAATTAGACAAATAGGACATTAAAGAATTTCAAGTGTTTGCATAATCACATAAAATCTTAAAATGCCGTATATTATAGATAGTCTAGAAAATTATCATAATTAAACTATCTTGTGAATTTTTTTTGTGCAACTTCATGACCTTGCAAGCTGTTGAAAATCAATAGCATCATTAGTACATGTTTAAGAAATTGACTTGTCACTGTAATGAAAAAAAAAAGTTAAACTGTTAAAATCAAATAAGTGATAGATATTGTTATTCTTTTGAAAGTTTCTAAAAGCTTTCACTAGAGAAGTATAATCCTATTAAAATAACAAGAAAGTTGCAATGTAGCCTTTTCAATGAGAATCCAATATATTTAGCAACTTTTCAAAATGAAAACAGTTGACCCTTTTTCACTGAGAGGTATTGGACTCTTTTTAATCAAATGGGTTTTGTGATGTTGAACCTTTAAACTTCTTATTAATAATTAGCTATTTTGTTTTAACAAATTCTGATATTTCACATTATACATTTGTATTTAAATTATTTGAAATCAAATCTTAAGTGAAGAAATTATTAAATTGAAATAAAGATTGTTACTCTTTGGTTTTTAATTATTGAACTTAAAAAAAAATCTTTTGCTTGTGTGTGCTTATTTTCTAATTTTTTTCTGGTTTCTTTTAATTTAGAATGCGGTACAAAATATACATCCTGTGATGCACAAACTTTTGGATGAGGATACTATTGGTAAGTAATGTTTTTTCTTAAGAAGAAAATTGTTTTATAATAAACTATTCTGAGCAAGGATTAGAAGGGCATGTTATTTTTTTTCGAGTGACCTGTTGAACTGTTTAGATAGTCTATTGATTTTATAATGGAGCTCTTATGCATCAAACTAGGGAAAAAATATTCATGGTTGAAATTAAATCTTGATGCTACGGTGTTTAGCTGTAGGAAAGATACGGTGTGTGTGTGTGTGGTAAATAGAAATCAATAAGACCTAAAGCAAGATAATTTTTATTTTTTTATTGTAAGAAAGTTTTTTTTTGGGGGGGGAAGGAAAATTTGATAGTGTTGTGAATAACCTTTTATGATTTGTGGTTTCTATATAATACTAATCGGGTTTTTTTGCTAATTACAAATAAGTTTGAAATGATATTATATAAATATAGATTAAAGTACTGTTTATCTTATTCATGTTAGAACATTTTAATCTTTTGTATTTTTTTCTTTTTAACTCAGTTTTTATAAGAGTTGATTATGGAATAAATAAAGCGCATTGAACTATTAACTGTCGAAGCATTGTAAAAACTAGGTTTCCTAAACTTAATAACAGTAATTATTTAAACTTGTAATTCTAATGAGCAGCCATGTTTTCATATAGAAAGGTGAACTTTTGCTTTTCTGACAAATCTTTACTTGTCTCAAATTTATTATTTCTTTCTGGAGAAAAAAAGGCAAGGCCATTTGAAAACATGACAGATAATTATACTTATGCTAATCAATTTCTGTTTGAAGACTTTCGCTAGGAATATTTCTGCTGAATTAAGGATAGATTATTTTCAACAGAACATCTTTAACTAGTTTACAAGGTATTCTGCATCATTTTTGTAGAAAATTACTGTTTTTAAAATCAAATTTTGTTAGAATATTTAAAACTTTTTTGAAAGTTTTAGCATTGAAATAATTTAAAGATTTCTTCATGTTTTTATTGAATGACTGTTAATGTAGCTGACAGTTTACAATAACGCTTTAAGTTAAGGCAGTGTTATTTTGTTTGTTTAGTGCATATTAGAGTACAGAGTTGTTTTTATGTGGACTCAAGATATGAAACCATTAATTATTTTGAAATGCCTGTGTGGATCTTACCAATTTTTGAATCTGTTGTACATTATTCATGTTTAACTTTTTAATGAACAATGGCTATTTTAAGAAACATTATCCTTCTATAAAGCTAGAGACTATTTTTAATATTTTTTGTATAATGGGTGCTTGTAAACAATAAAGGTTTCATTTTTCCATATCTATTTATTCTGTTTCGGTTTCTACTATAGTAACAGTACAATGACAGGTTCAAGTTTATTAATCAAATATATTGTATTGCCATTTCTTGCTGTTTATTTCTGTCTGGATGTTAAGCTGTCACTCTTTAAAAGAATCTGCTTTTTGTATCATCTAAAAGTTTTTTTCTTTTTGTTATAATATGTACATTTTCCTGTCTTTGCCTTTTGGTTATACTTATAAGTCTGGATCATTTAATAAATGCGTTTCTACAAAATTTGTTTTTGATAACTTTATTTTATATCTGTAAATTTGAGGGAAAATCATCTGAAAGAAATGGGTTCTAATAGCTGTAGAAAAATTTATTTTGCTTTTTTTTTCTGTACTATCCCTGGAAGTTCCAAATGTGTTTTGATAAAATACTTAATATTTTCTTTTGTGCTCTTAGAATATACTGTCTGATTAATATATTTTACATGATACCTAGTAATTGTTACGAATATTACCGTCTTTTGATTGTAATCTTTGACTATAAAGAAAGGAAGAAATAAACATTTTAAATTAGTACAATTTACTTATTTAAAATATCAATTTTTGAAAAATTAATTTTCAAAATGTAGGTTTAAATCTTATTACAACTTATCCATAATTATAACATATTTTTTGGTGTATTAGAAATACTTGCTTGGAATTTCCTGGTTCTCTTCTGTATGATCGAATTACCCAGTAATAAAATAATTGACTTTTCTAATTTATTCCTACCAGACAAAGAATTATACTTTTTCATCTTAAATTCTTTAAAAGTTTTCATTGCTTCAATTTTTCAAACACCAATCTGTCGGAAATTCTTAATATTCTTGTCTATTCTTGAAAAGGCGACTCAATCTTTTATATGCAAAATAACATGGCGATCTAGTTAATAATTTATTTTCTTGCTATATACAAATGCTATTCAGTAAATTAACTTAATGGTTACATTCTTTGTAGCATGTTTAAAATTCTCATGATCTCTTTATATTTCTGCAGATTGCTTGGCTTTTAGTCTTGAGATTTTTGTGAATTCTTCTGTATTTATCTGTATTCTTAGCAATTCAGTTTTTCATTTAAGGTCAATACCTTGAAAATCATCCAGATATGCCTAGGTTTCTTCATAGGTTAAAAGCAGCTGGGAAGAAAATGTTTTTAATCACAAACAGTCCTTTCAAGTTTGTGTAAGTATTTCATGCATCAATTTTCTCTAGAAACAAAATCTCCTAATTGTTACATGCTTTTGTATTATATTGAATATTGGTTTTGTATTGAATTTTGGTTTTGTATTGAAATGTATGCTTTAATTTTCTTTTTTCTATATTCAGTACAAATACAGTGCTCAGTATTTGAATATAAGTTTAATGATCTGTGAAACTGGCTTAAAATTCTTATTCTTGTCTTATGTCATATGAACTAGATGTACTGTATACTGCAAATGACAATTACATATGCAAAACCTTATATAACCTTAAAATAGTTTAAGGTTATAATTTTGAATTTTTTAATTTTTTTATTGAATGTATTTAGTATATCCAAGAATAAATGGAGTCATAAATTCATAACTTTTGTGCGCTTGTATCATGCTCATATACATTTAATGTAAAAAAGCAATAGTGAATAGAAGTGTTTAGTCTGTTGACAGTATACGTAATGAAGCTTTTTTTAAAAAATGAATTAATCAAATTAGCTTTACAATTTCAAATTCGTCAATTTTAAAGTCTTTTAAATAAAAAAATGAGTAAACAAGATTCTATTTATTTGGACTTCAATGTGTGTGTATGTGCATATATATATAATACTTTCACCATAATTTATGAACACCAGATGAATGTAATAAAATAGTAACCTAATGAAACTTGGTATTGATAATTTATTTTTTCAAATTTATATGATAAATCCTAATTTTTAAAACCTAATTACAAACTTTCCCCCACAGCATTTTTAAGATATTACTAAATTAAAAGTTTGTATGCAAGAAAGTTGATATATACACATTTTTTATGGGCTTTAATATTTTTTTAAGTATATTCAAGATGTATGAACTGAACACTACTTTAGATTTTTGAATGTTCTATCACACTCTTTAAGTAAGTGAAAATTTACTTCAGCATTTTTCTGTTAAGCTAGATAACAAGTACTGGTTAAACAAGATTCTATTTGGCAAATATACTCTCGCATTGTTATAAAACAGTTCTATATGTTAGGATATGCATATAAAAAAGGAATGAATGCTATTGAGAAATTATGCTTTTTTTCTTTCATTGAGATTTGATCATTTGTTTTTATTTAATCAAAAAAGTAATTGAAAATCAAATTTTAAGATGTTTATTTTTCTTTTAGTGATAATGGTATGAAGTACATGATAGGTCCTAACTGGGCAAATCTTTTTGATGTGATTGTAGTTCAAGCAAGAAAACCTAAATTTTTTATGGACCAAAGCAGGCGAGTGATTTAAATGCTTACTGTTAGTAACATTTGTTTGATATGTTTTTTGAAAAATTGAAAATGCTAAGTTTTTTTTATGTTGATGATTTCTGACAATGTTCATGTTATTTATATTCTTTCCATATTGAAGGATTGATTCAGAATCTAGTAACGAATCACTCTTGATCGTTACTTGCCTGTAGTTGCAAGTTAAGAATATTGTCTAGATTATTGCTGTAATTTAAGATCTAGGCATCAACCTATCTTTAAAAATAAATATCCCATTTAATATTTAATGGAAATCAAGAAAGAAATGCAAACTGTAGTTATAAAGTTTCATGTTTCTTTTGAAGTTGACTGAAACTAAAAATTTTGTTTTTTGCAACACAACAGTTGTTCTTGAAGACTTGATATGTTCAATACAAATAATAATTTTCGAAAAAAGAATAAATGATAAAAAGTCGACAGTAAGCTCCCTCCTCCTTGCTTTAAATGAAAAAAGTTTGAAATTGATTTTTAAATATCTTTTACAGGCCCTTTAGGATTTATGATGTACCCTCCAACAGTCAACTCTGGGAAAGGGTCTTATCTTTAGATAAAGGGAAAGTATACATTGAAGTAAGTTATTTATTGCTGATGTTAAATTTGGAATTTGATAATTTAAAACAATACTGGTTAATAAATTCTTATAGCATATTTGCTTAGTATTTAATTTTCGTACTTTTACAATTAAAATTTCCGAGTATTTAAACATTAACGTAACATTCTATTATCCATTTTTCTTCAGAGAAAATTGCATTATTTCATCTTATTGCATTTTTGGAGTTTAATTTTTTTCTTCTAAAGAATTTTAAGTACCTAAATAATCAGTTAAAAAAAATCTTGTTCTTGTAAATCTCTGGAAGTTTTAGAAATTTTAATTCATCCTTTTGACTAGTACATTTATTTTATACATAAAATGTTTGTTTAATTTCTTAATGTAATGAAATTCTTCTGTCCCTGATGAGAAATCACACCATTAATTTTATTTTAGGGTAATTTAAAAGAATTGCAGCGTATGACTGGCTGGTATGGCAATTCTGTTTTATATTTTGGTGATCAAATATACACTGACCTAGCAGATTTGACATTGCATCATGGGTGGAGAACTGGAGCGATAATACAAGAACTTACTGTAAGCTATGTAAAAGTTGCTCTGAATTGGTTATTAAAAATGTTGGTCTTAATTGTTTGTATATCATAGATAGCAGCAATGATGCTATTTACTCATTCTAAATTCAGACTTCTTAAATTAATAGTTATAACCACAATAGACTGTATACATAATTTCTATGATTTGCGAAATTCTGAATTTCAACCGCATTCTGTTATGTTAATAAGCAAGTCCAATTTTAATAATTTTCTTTTCAAAATCCTATCTTAAATTATATTCTTATTATATAAATTTTTTTTTTGTTTCGTGTACAGAGTAATTTTTAGTTATAAATATAGGAAAATCTACATTAACTTATCATCTGCTCTCAATCTTGAATTGTCTTAGTTACAATGAAACTTTTGTAGATAGAATTTTCTTTTATAATGTAAAAAAACACCCATAAATTTCTTTAGTTGATAAATATTTCCAAAGTGGAATTATTAATAATAAAATAGCTTTTATTAAAGGATAATCTATTTGTCAGTAAACAATAATAGTATTTTTTGTAAATCTGATTTCATTTTGTTATCTTCAAAAACGGTTAAGTGAAAAGATTTTGAGAAGATACTCAAAATATCTAGATTTTTTTCCTACCATTATTAAAAGAATTATTGAAAAAGATAACTGAAACTATAGTTGATTATCAAGAATCTGAGAGGAAATAATGTGAAGAAATTGGGTATTAAAATGATTTGTTTGCATTATTTCCACTAAGATTGTTTTATCTTAATAGAGTAAATCTTTTGAGAGAAGAGCTAACCATTATATATTATCAAGAACATTTAAACAATCTTTGAAAAATTTTCTTGTGTAATGATAGTGATTGTAATTTTGATAATTGTTTTATTTTAGTTAAATGTAAAATGTACTTATTATATACTACTTTAAAATTTTAAGACTTAATGGTGTTCTTTAAGTGAGCTGATCTTGTTCACATTTATAATTTGCTTATGTGTTAAATTAAACGTTAACATTTTATATTGTGAGTTTACTTGAACTTTTTATTTTTTATAACTTGAACTGTGATCTTAAAATCGTTTCCTTCTTGCATTGCAATCAGATCCATAAAGAGACTGTAGGAATTGCAAGAGGAATATTTAATGAAAAATGGAAGTATATATTTTTTTTCAAATTCTCATAGAGTTTTATCCATATTTCCATTATTTTTTTTTCAAAGAATTTATATTGTATGCTTTATTTCCTTGCAAAGTCTTTTAGTGCTTAACTCATTCTACACAAGATTTCATTGGAAGCTTTATACTAATTCTAACTATATCATAGCTTGTATGGTATGAATTATAAATGGTTCTTGCTCATAACTTTAAGAGAAACATAATGTTTTGAATAGTATTTGATTGTAATTTTTTAATTAGGTATACAAATGTAACTTTAGATAATGAACTATTCAAAACAAAAGTGAAATTCTACATGGTCTGTGGTTTTTATTACAGACTTGTCTTTTTCTTAAGTATAATATCTTTTTAATTTAAATTTTGAAAACTTTTAGTATTAATATTATAAGACTTTTCAGAAACTAGATAAGGACTACCTTGTTAAACTGTATTAGGGTTAATTTATAGCTGATTTGTTGTATGCTAAAGTGAACATTTTGAAGCAGATTATAGCTAATTTTTTCTTTTATAGAAAGAAATAAATATTTTGAATTCGGAGGAATTTCGACATGACGTTGGATGGCTTCAAACACTGCAACATCTGATAGAAGAAATGCAGGTCACTAGTAGTTTTTATTTGTAAACTCCTTATATCCATTAAGTTTTTTGTTATGGGAAATGTGATTCTAGTTTAAAAGATTTTAATATAATTTTTTCAAAGAATTTTACCAGTATTCAAACTATTTACTTTTGTGCCTAGACTTGAGTCATCTGCATTCTCTAACATATGATCACTAGAAAGAATATAGGTTTTTCTTTCCCTCTTACACAAGTCTGGTGCTTACTGAAATCATTGGTGCTGGATGTCCTCGCATTGTTATAAAAGATGGTGGAGATTTTCATTCAATCGCCAAGTCTGTCATAATTGTGTAACTTCAAAATAGAATGTCGCTTGCATTTTATTGCAGTAGCAATTTTTTTTTTTTTTTTTTTTGCATTGCAATATGAAGGATTTTTAAAGATTTCCTTTCTTTCTGTAAACTAATGGTTTGCTTGTAATTTTTTATGCATGTTACAATTTAAAACAAGTATATTTTTTAAAATATTGCTATAACAGTTTTTTGTGAATAAACTATAAAAACGTTGTTGATTCTGAATTTAATGCTGATTTTTAATTTTTGAATTTGTTATATTGCTATTAGAATTAATATGTCCTGAAATTTTCCTTTTGCAGTTTAGGATAAAAATTGCTTTTTTGAATAATTCTTAGATTTAAGATGAATACATATTTTGAAATTAGTCATTTAAGAATACTTTTTTTTACATATTGCTTAATTTATTTCATAAACTACACTGTAAACTTAGGAAAATTGACTTATACTCTTCAGTTTCTTTATCATTCTTTTTATTTTAATATAATTCCTCATTTCATATTTTTTAGTAAAGAAAAGAAAAATACAATTGTTCCATACATGCTGTAATGAATGTTGTTTTGTTTGATAATATGAAAGTATTTAAGAATGTTATTAGTTTCTTGTTATTAAATAATTGGGAACTATCGTTAACTTTATATGGTTTTGCAATTTGCGGGAAAATTTTTTATGGCAACTATAAATGACAGTTAAAGTTGAATTGGGAGAAAAAAAAACTTAAGAAATGTGCATGGTTCTATCTTATTCATAGAAAGGGTAAACTCTTTTTTTCACAGAATATTGATTAGTAGTTCTTATAATTTAATTTTGTCTTAATGCATCGATTAGTTTTTTAATATTCTGACATTCATTTTTAAATGTATATAACATACCATTTTCATTTCTTGTATACATTAAAGTTTATTTGCCTTTTTTAAATACTTTTTTTTAAAAAAATCATTATTTAAACTTTACTTTATACAGAGTTCTAATTTATAAAAAGTTTAAGTTATTTAAAATTCTATTTCAGGATTTTGAAGAAGCAGACGATTTTATTGAACAACTCTTAGTTGAGCGTGACGAACTCCGGTAATTTCTTTAATTCTTTTGTTCAATTCCATTAATTAGCAATCGTATTTCATTCGCATTTTTCTCATGAATTTTTTAAAGTTAATAAAATGTTAGATATGTTTGTACTTAATATCTCTTATACTTAACCCATATATTTTCAGAAATTTAATGTAAGGGTAAATTATTTTGCTGTTCTAAAATAATTGAAACTGATACTTTCAATGCTAATATAAAGTTATATAAAATCCATTTTGAAAAAAAATAAAATGATCAATAGAGGAATCATCGTCCTATCTTATTTATATGCAAATAACATAATGAAGAAATAATCCAGGGTATAAATTTGATATTTTGTTTGTTTTAAAAACCTTCATAATCATGAGTACTAAAGGTTAAGAAATGTTGACTTAATAAATAGATCTAAATTCATTTTCTAGTGTTTGTATCTTTTTAGAAAATGAAATGAGTGTTAGTTTACTTTAAATAATGTTCAAATTTTTAGTTTTTTAAAATGATATAATGAATGGGCCTCATTGATTTTTTTTTCTTTTACAGTACTTTTACAAAAGCTATGTTTAACAAGCAATTTGGCAGCATCTTCCGAACTCATCACAACCCAACTTATTTTTCTAGACGACTTTTTAGATATTCTGACATTTATATGTCCCATATTACTAATTTATTAAATTTTTCACTGAAGCACACTTTTTATCCAAGGAGAGGGGCATTGCCTCATGAATGCAAAGTACCTTTTATTTAAAAAAATATTTAGATGTGAAAGGTATTTTAGTAACTATTTTGTCAGAAAAAGTATTTTGTTTATTAACTGAAGTAGGGGTTTTTATAGAGTATATTAAGAACTAAACAGCTGTTTGCTTGTTTATTTTTTAGATGTATAAACTGGGCAAATGGTTATGCTGCAGTGATAGCATTTTTTAATTTATTTAGTCAAATCATGAATTCCTTTTTAGAACTGCATGTTTTGTATAATATTCATTTGACAATTTATGGATCAATCATCTTGTGCCGTTTTTAAGTGACTCTTTTAATCACCCATACTCGTACATATATCTGTTCAAGAGACTTGACGAACATTCTGTTAATGAATCTGATATTTAGTTCATTTCTCAAACTTTTAAAAACATTTATGGTTTAATTTTGAATTGACTTTTAATATATGATTAATAAATAAATTTATTTTTCCATTTTCTGTGCCAACTTTTTTCTATGAAAATGTTAATTTTTAATGAATTTTCAATTTTAACCACTTTATTAACAATGGTTCTGCTCATTTTCTTGGTAATCGTATGTGTCTTTCTGTAGATTGTTTTGTAAAGGAGTTTCAGTATTTTTTTTTTTAAATATTAATCTGTATTTTTGTTTTTATGCTCAGTAACTAGTAAAATTAGCTGAAGTATTTAGTGCTGAATGTGATATTAGCTATGAATGTAAAATAGATGCATTCAAATTTTATTAGTTGCTCAATTTAATTTGCATATCTTTTTAATGTATGTGTTTTTAAATGTATTTTAATTATTGCAATCCAGTAAAAAAAATAAGGCTAGTCTTAATCTTTTCCAGAGGGAATTTGTTCTAAAAATCATCTTTCTTAATAAATATATGCAATTTTTGCTATTGTCTTTTGGGTACAAATTTATTGAAGTCTCTTGAGTATTTTTGCTGTATTTAAATAAATCAATGTTTTGTAAGATTCTTGCATTAACATACAACTCTTATTTTGATTTCTCTGTAAATGTTATTTATTGAGTATATACTTTATTGATCTGAGATTTCATATCATAGTTTTGACCATTTCATTCTGATCTACCTGTGTTTTTTTAATTATGAATAAGCTGCACTCAAGTACAAAAATAAGCTATATTCAATTTTTTGAAGTTAAAAAATGTTTATAGAATGAATTTTTTTAAATCTCTAGTTTAAATATGAAAATGAATATCTTATGTAATATTAGAAACTTTGTATTTTTTTTTTATGCAACTTCTGAAAAATTAATTTTATTGGAATGTATTTTGTGCCATATATTGTAAATTCTAATTATGGATGCATTGATATCAGAATTTATATGCTTTTAGGTGCCTGGGTTGAAACAGGGCTTATAATTCAGTTTGCGTTATATTGCTCAAATTTAGTTTCTAGTTTTATTATACTTATTTTGATATTTACTAGTGAGATTATTATGTAATTTTGATTTTTTAAACATTTTTCTCATGCAGCTTAAATTTTGTCCTTTTTAACTGTGATATAAAAATCATATTGTTAACAGTTCATTGACACTGATAGAGAGACAAAAATGAATAAAATGTTTGATCTTTTAATGGTTCCATGTTATTTAATTTTTGTAAACATCATAAAATAGACTTATATATTAATGAATTTACATTTTGAAAGGTCATAAAAACAGAAATTGAATAATATTGTTGATGTGTATTAAGTTAAATCAGAAGTAAACTGATCAAAAGTAAGTTACAAGCAAAACCTAATTTGAATTGCAAATGAGGGATCGAACATGAGAAAGTGCATGGGAGTATGAATCTCTAATCTCAACTCCATCTTCGATACGCTTATGCAGGTCATGTCAACGTTTAGTTATACAAAATGTTTTGTATGTGTGTGTGTGTGTGTGTGTGTGTGTAAAGTTGTGTTTTCTCGGGAAGCATGCCTATAAAGATAAACTTAAGCAAAACTTTATCTGAATATAAAATTTGAAATAAAGAGTTGACCCTTTTCAAAGATACACATAAACAGTTCATACATACACAGGAATTGCCTGTTTAAAGTTATATAAAATATACGGTTTTTTGGAATGAAAATTTCTTTATTGAGTAAACTAGCCTGTTAGCACATTTGCTAAAGTTGGGACATCTGAAATGGAATTACTTCATTCTTTCTTTTCTCTTGTTAAATTGGTTATTAAATGTGGTACATATTGTCATATCATAATTAGATTTTTTTTAATACTCATACTTGATGGTAATGTTTGTTTTGAGATCACTTACTCTGGTAAATGCTAATTTACAAATCGCCTTTTATCTTAGCTGACCATCGATAATTAGGTTTTAAATCGTTAGATATTGTTAAAAATTCTTTTAAGTCAATAGATATGACTTGGAGGGAAATTACTTTACTTTTTAAATTGTGTTTCTGGTTTTATGAATCTATATTTTTGATGCAGCATTATTTTAAAAAATGTTTCTTCTTCCTTGATCTCCTAAATTCAACTAAAATAGGTCCAGTTATTAAATGCAGAATGTTTCTGTTATACAAGAGTTTTACAGCTAAATACGTGTTTTCAAGACAAATCTTGCGAAACTGTTTCCACATTTAAACTGTACATTACTACTTTTCAAATTCTCCCTTTTAAAATTTCAATATGGTCCGCATTTATGTTAAACTGCTTAAAATGGTTAATTTTGATAATAAAACAGTTGTCTTTTCTACCTGAATGTGTTTAGGATATCAACATTTTTTTATATCTTAACATGTTATTTTGGGAATGAGATTTGTGTCGTCAACAAAAAAATCTATAGACAAAAAAATTGGATTTTTTTTTATCTGCATGGGCATCTAAAAAAAATCTGTTTTTAATAACGCGTTGCCATTGCAAAAGTTGATTTTTTTTTAAATTAATTACTGCAGCAAATAAATCTTTAAAAAATGTCATTTTGGGCATGTGATTATATGATATGAAATGAAATAGGAAATGGGATATTTTTTAAACAATAAATACAAGACAAAGATTTTTTGGATCGTTTGCAATTCTAAAGTGTCGGATTCAATGAAACAATGGCAATGAGTAAAAGTATTATTTAACACACAAGCACGCGGTACTTGCCCGTTCACGAAATTATCCTCTGTCATTATACATTGAAATATTCATAGCAGATTTCATTTTAATCTTGTTTTATTTTTGTTTCTTAAATTAAAAGAAAGGTAAAATTACCTTCTGCTCGTTTTAGAATCCATTGCCTATCGTGTTTAGACTATTTTACTTGGAAATAAAATAAGTTTTAATTCTGTGTTTTACACCTTCTCTTCCCATAACATTTGTATTGTGTTAATTCGAAATTTATGAAGACATTTATTTTTTCATAAATTTTTTTCTTCATCTTTCACCTAATTAATTTTTTTTGTGAAGAAATTTAATTGATTGACGCATGTGAAATACGTGAAGGATTTTCTTAACTAAAAACATAGTTTTTTTAAAAAAAACTTTTCACAAATACATTTATTAATGCAAATAGTGTAACATAACTTTAACAGGATGGAAAGAATCATCTGCAAAATTTATTTCCATTTTAAAATCAAGCTGACACCTGTACATGTCGAACTTGGTACAAAATGATTACATAGTAAATTTTCAAAAATATCATAATGAAGCGAATGAGAATTACTTTTTATTAGATTAAAAGTTGCATTTCGACCACACCAAGTGAATTTTGGATTGGCATGTATATTTTCAAACACATTTAATTGTTTTGTTTAAAGCATTTTATGTCTGACTCTAATAATTTAGAAATTGGCTAATAAGCAACGTTAAGAGTGGATATTCATTGAATAAGAATTTATTACCGAATTAATTGCATCATATTACATTGAATGTAACGATTTGATACAGATTTTTATTATGTAAAATCTTATAACTCCAATGCAGAGTGGGCAAATGTATTTATAGTGATATTTAGGTAGCTTTGCAGAATTTTGATTTGATTAATCTTTATTATGATCAATTATTCAATAATAATAATTAGTGGGTGTATGAATAAAAAATTCCCTTCCCAATGCAATTTTTATTTCGAATTTGTTTTAAATATTTCTCTAGTTAAAAACATGATTGTTTAGAAAATTTTTATTGCGTAATCGTAGAAGTAATATTTATCCAGAATTGAAAATAATTTGTGAACGCGTTCCCGAATTTTTTTTTTAAAACAGAAGTCGAATTTAGAATACCCCCCCCCCCTATTTCTATTTTAATTTTCACAAGACTAATATACTTTAAAATGCGGATACTTGAGTTCTGATACTAGGTCATTACTATGGTCGTTCGACTATAGTCATTCGACTTGCACGGGATTTCTGAATATGTAGAAAAACGAGGGAACAAGTAATATAAAAAAATTAAGTCAATTTCTACCTAACTTAGCAAAGAAAATTTTTATTTATTTTTTTATTAAATAAATACAATTAATATAATTATTGATAAATTATTTATGTCTGGCCAAAACAAAACAAAGTGTATGGATTTTTAACGCCAATTGGCACAGCGTAAATTTTCTACGGGAGGTGGAATAACGCAATACAGATTAGAAATTTTTAGTTTCCTTTATTCTGTTTCATTTTAATTCAAAAGTACTTCAAAAAGAATCCAAAAAATCGATTAATTAACAATGTTTTATTTAAAATGCATCAAACATTAAGGAAATAAGCAAAATCGTTTGAAATAATCGGTTGAAAACATGTTAAGCCTAACCTCATTTGTGTGAGGAAAAAACTGGTCTTACTCATTATCGATGGGAAAATGAAGATTTTTGGCGGAAAAATTAGTTTTATAGTTAATTAATGAAAAAATTACCAAATTAATGAATTAATATTTGAAAAACTGTGACATCAAGTGTCATCTACTACAAGTTTTAAAAAAGGTATTTCAACTTGAGTGGATGAATAAAAAAAGTATTTTATAAATAATTGAAGATTTGAACCTATATATATATATATATATATAATATAATGTGTGTAGGGTGAGTGCAACTAATACTAGGAATTGAAAGAAAAAAGAATTTTTTTTTATTGGAATGGAATAAAAGGGGTTTAAAATCATAACCCAGGAAATGGTTGGACTGATGACAAAAAAGAAACTCTTTGACTGCTGCCGGAGAAAAGCTAAAAATAGGCACCGAAAAAGAATGGCTCTAGGCCAAATTCTGTGAGGGTGTAATCGGTGTTGCTTATCCCGAGAAGATGGATGAGTGTGTTTTCCGTGGTGAAGCGATTCCTTCTCTTGATGCACAAAGCCGTCATTCGAGGTTAAAAATTCGCACCGAGAAACTGCTAATTATTATTTTAACAATTTAATCAAATTACAGTATTTATGACAGATTTTGCAAATGTTTTTAGTCATGGGAAAGCGTTTGTAACATGCAGCTGAGAAAGGATAAATTTGATAGGTAAAATAAGGGAAAGGCTAAACTGGGAAGATGTACCTAAAAAATTAGCGATGATAGTTAAAAATAGTTTTCTAAGTGTCAGTGATGGAATACTTACTTTAAAAATTAGAATTATGAATAAATACATTTTATTTGAACTCACAAATACCGAATTAGGATAGTATCCAAAATTATTTGGACTAAAATATATAAAACAAGTTTAAGAAAGACTGGATGCTTCGATGGGCCGAGGATGAAAATTATCATCATGTTAATCAAAGAGCATATTACTGTTCATTCCTTTTGAAAATATTTCGGCGTAACCAATTAACAATTATTTTTACGATTTTTCACAGGAATGCAAATGTTAAATTTTCAAAAAGGATCATTAGGGAATAAGATTAATATGTGTATGTGTCCGCTTTGCAAAACAGATCGTTTGAACTAAAGCTATGAAATTAAATACGTTTATTCATTGGAAGGTGAAGATGTGCTCTTCAATAAAACTTGTTTTTTGAAATTTTAGCTAATTAAAAATTAAACTGAATTTTGGCAATTTGCTCTGATGACTTTGAATGACATCACTTAAAGTCTTACGGATTTCCCCTACAGTTTGGATTTTTTTTATTATAATTATTTAATGATTTGCATACTGTTGCCATGATATTCAAATCATTTCATCTAATATTTAATCCTGTGATTTTTTTTTTTGGCGTCTTTGAAAACTAGAGAAATCAGTTTAGTATCTGTGTACTCTACAAAACAAATTTAAAAAATGACTTTACCGTACCACGAATGTTGGTTAAACCGGTCATTAAAAATTTTAAATGCGCTTTGGTATCGTGTGTCTGCTCCCTATTAGAAAATTATATTCTAAAAAGACATAATATTTATAGAGAAATATATTTACAAATGATATTTTTTATACAAACATTATTTATTTATTTATACTAAGTATTATAAACATTGTAGCGTTAGCCTTATAAGCCAGATAACATCTACAATACTGAAGTCGACTTTTGTATTATGGTCATGTTACTCGGCTGCAGACTCTAGCGTCGGAAGTTCGTATCATGAATGTTATTCATACAGAACAATATTGTACATGTTGTTTGTATATACAACAAACTGAATTTTTAAAATGTTAAAATAACAAGTCCAGCAATTTGGTGGAATCATGGATATAAAGTTGTATACGAACTATTTTTCTGAAGTTATAAAAATTTGCATCAAGCTCAAGTGTTGCATTGTAAAAATTAGTGTTAATTTTCCATTTCTAGTCTTTGTATTGCTGTACTTCCTTTTCATATAATAAAATATTAAGAATCAGAAATTTAAATTTTCATAAAGAATTCTTTGAGTGAAATAAATATTTTCTTAATTAATTAATGGCGAATCCTTCATCATAAAATTAAATATATCCTATATGATTTTTCGTAGACATTTTGTATAATATTTTCTCCATAAAATGGTTGCATATAGTTATTCAGGAACGTATTTTTTAAACTGAGCAGCAAATTAAATGTAATATAGAAATTTTAACTATCGAATTAGGCAATATTTAAAGATTGGCATATTTTATCTTTGGGAAATGAAAGATTAATTTGAGAGACCCAGTTTAAATAATAATTTCACTAATAGACATTTTCACCTGTGTTATTGGGATATGTGAAGAATAAATTGGAACATTGCTGACTTATCTTAAATTTACAAATTTTCAAGCGAACATATATTGATTTATTTTGTTGCTCGAAGTATCGTTATTTTAAAAGATAATCAAAATCTAATGTAACTCAATTTAAGAAATTGTTCCGAGAAACTCCCAAAATTTATATTCCCGTCCAAAGAAACTGCATGCAAAAAAAGGGCGTTGTCCTTCTCCCGGCCGTGCTTGCGCGCCCCACTTCATTTCGCATCCCCATGCCCGTCTCGCTCTTCGTCTGGGAGAGCAGACGATCCGTGGGATCGGGTGAGGGGTGGTGAATAACGATCGTTTGGTGCGTGGGCATCCAATGGATGTGGTCATAGGCGGTGGTGTGATCTTCTGACGTCACAGTGGGGCTCGTACGTTATGGGGGGTGACGTAAGAGCCGAGTGCAGTTAGCACCCTAGAGTAAGTTTTTACTGCCAGGTGCTGACCGGATCGAGCCGGCTGAATCTTTTATGATTTTTTTATTGTTTGTTGTCATTGTTTGCTCTTAACCTTATGTTTATTGCATAATGCAGCGGCGTTTTGTGGGGGAGAAAATGAGAAGTTATTCTGTTTTAGCGTGAATCGATTCAAAACATGGGTTTTAACTACGGGCGTGGAATTCTCTTCACGTTCATTGTCTGATTGCTGAAGCAGAAGATGTAGACAGGATATTTTTTAAAAAAATTATTGGGAATAATTATATATATAAAAATAGAATATAGAATTCTGTTCATTTTCATTGTCTAATTACTGAAAAAGGAGGAGTAGACAGGATAATATTTTTTTAACAAAAAGTTATCGGGAATAATTATGAAAAAATAGAACATAGAATCTTGTTCACTTTCTTGGTCTAATTGTTGGAGAAGAAGGAGTAGAAAGCATTAAAAAACTATCGGGAATAATTATAAAAAATAGAATATAGAATTCTGTTCACTTTGACAACTGCTGAAGGAGAAGGAGTAGGCAGTATAATACTTTAATTAAAAAATTATGGGGAATAATAATAAAAAATAGATAGTAAACAGAATTCTATTTTTAACTGCCAAAGGAGAAGTAGATAGTATAATATATATTTTTAAAAGTTATCAGAAATAATCATAAAAAATAGATTATAGAATTCTGTTCAATTTCATTGTCTAACTGCTGAAGGAGGCGAAGGACAAGATAATATTGAGAACAATTAGTGGGAATAATTTTAATGAAATCCATAAAATATAAGGGTAGTTGATTTATCAGGCATTTATATCTGTCAATTTTAGAAATATGGTGTTTCACTAAATCAAAATTAAATAATGTACGCAAAAAAATTTGTTTAGTTTTTATCGAATATTATTTTATCTAAGTTTATACTTACTCAATCTATTTGATGTCTGAATATGAGTTATTTATAAAATTCCATCCTTCCTTTGGCTTTCACTTATAATTCCAGATAAAATTCGTGCTTGTGAACTGTATATCAAATTAATTTTGGCATGATGTAAGTAAAAGAATATTTGTTAGGAGTCATCCATTAAAATCTTTTAAAATGATCTAAAATTGTCCTTTCCGCAGATATTCTGTCACTATTTTCTGATTTCGTTATTTTGAAATGTTATTCAACTATCAATGCGGAATTATCCGGAAAAGCTATTTCTACACCAATTTGAAACTTTAAAAACTTATCGTTTTTACCATTTATAATGTTTTTAAAAATTCAAAATTAATCTTTTTAAAAAATCGAAAATAAATGCATTTATTGGTTTGTGGGAATTAATACAATAATTATAAATGTATCTGAATTTGTGAGTTCGAAGCTCTTATGTGCACTAATAAATCAATCAAATATTTTAAAATACTTATAATATTATCAATTAACTTATGTGACAATGCAATCTTGGTAAATAGGTGTTAAAAAGTCCAATAGTTTTCATGGATTTAATATGAAAACTTCTTGTATTTACACAAATTGTTGTAAGCGTATAGTAGTGTAATATTTACATGTAACAACACTGCAAAATACTCAAAATCGTATTATTCCGTTTTGGGTTGAGTTGCAACTGGCTTGTTACATACAGTATGGTTATTTACCAAGAATTGTATACTTTTCTAATTATTGGTTGGTAGAGCGTTGGACTCGAATTCTTCAAGTTGCGGGTTCGAACCTCTGCGGCCGAAGATTCTCCGAGTGTGGGGTGACTGGCGCTCGTTAAATCTTTCGTGGTCTCAAGGACCACAAAGTTGAGAGTAATACCACTGGGGGTACTAGGTCAGAAGGGAACGTTCTCTGTTCCGGATCTAAATAACTATTTGTGGATGAAATGCATAGATGAAGTCCGCCCCTTAAAAAGGGTCGTGACGAGAAGTCAGACTTCTGCCGTCGGGTGCTTAGGGGTGTATACCCTCAGAAGCTACTGAACACCTCTTTCCGTTAAAAACGGACACGAGAACAACAACAACCACGGTTATCAAATACTTTTTTTTTGTATTAAAATTTCAACACATTGTAAAGATAAACGGTTTGAGGAAGATGCTCTTTTCAGTAATAATTTTGTTCCATAATTAAATAGAGATCTATAATTTCTCCGTACGGCGCCTTAAGCCAAATTTTATCCATCGTGCTCATTTCTTCATTCTTGGACGATTTTTAGTAAAAATTGAAGCAATATACGCAGTATCGTTATTAAATGGCTATGAAGTCATTTGATTTGATTGGAATTTGACGATAAAAAGACTTTTGAATACATCTGTAAAATAATGGCTCTTAGATCAATCGAATCATTTCTAGTTCAATTCCATTGTTCAGACGATTATAGCCAATGGCAATATTAAGAAAGGAACTGATTTATTTAAAAAAGAAGCTAAAACATATAATTTAAATTCTAAATTTCCATTTTGGGAAATATCTGGTTTTTACTAAAGCACAGCAGGGCGTTTTATATTTCTCGCAACTTACGATCATTCTCTTTATGTTAATCATAGCTTCCTTCAACCTTTTACTTAAGCAACAAGACAAACAAATTTAAACTGAATAGATTTCGTTAAATGTTTGATAGATATCTACAAATCTGGTCTGAAGTCCATATACCAAATTTCGTTTGTCTCACTTGAAACTTTTTTGAGTTATCGTGTTCATAGTCAGAGAAATTGCCAGAAATCAATACTAATCTTTCGAACTTCAGGTGTTCTCAAACGTGGAAATTCGTCAGAATTTCAAGTTCGATTTTTTTTTGACGATTACTATACATTCCCTATATTTCGTATGTGAGAAAATAAAAATATTGATCAAGATACGGTAAAAAATCAAATCTTTTTAGAGTTAAAGAAAATTCAAAGATGTTTTTAAGAATGACAGATTTTGCAATTAGCAATTGTTTCAAACATTGCATTTTTATTAGAACATTTACTTTAAATCTAGTTATCACGTTTGGGACAATCACTTGAAGCCTAGCAACAACTGTTTCTCATCCTATTTATTAACATAAAAGGGTTATTTCGCTTCCTTATCAAATCGCGAGATTTTATCATCACACCATCGGAAGATTTCTTGTTATCAGATATCTGTAATAAGTTATCAATCTAAGGGGGTGGAAAAACAGGCTTTTCATATAGCAACAGTGGATCTTGCACAAAATCGGAGATGAAGAGGTAACAAAATGTCTTTTGATGAGTCGAGATTTTGTCGGAAGATTCTTGAAAGAATGTTATCTTCGCTTTGAATTTGTGAAATGTGTTTTCATCGCAGGGAAGAATCACTCTAATCGGGTATTTAAAAAGTTTTCAAGCGGAGGAGGTTCACCAACCCTTTGAAGGACCAATGAAAATGATCGCCTGTCAACGCCTACGTTCTTTGATGGGCTCAGATGACAATCTCAATTATTTTTTGAAGAATCAAAAGAATTAAAGCATTGTTTTCGAACAAATGCATGGATGTATACTTCCCCTTCATTATAATGAGTGCTTTAAATGTGATTTTGATTAGTTGGCCTTATAAATTCATTTATATCGAAAAATGCACCAAAGGAAATTTGCTTATTATCTAAAACATTCAAAGATACTGTTGCTGAGAGTTGAATAATTTATTTTAATTAAAAATCAAAATTATTTCATAGTTATTTATAATGTTTTTAATTATGGTTCGTTTCTTATTAATTGCATAAAAAACAATCGTAAGTTATGGCGTCTATACAAGGAAAAACCACTCGATTTAATGCAAAAAAATTTGACATCTAACTATTATTGAGGTAGTAGTTACTCACTTAGAAAGTGTTCTTCACAATTTAAAGATTTTTAATTAATTAAAAGCTAAACAAAATTTTAATGTTTCCCCTCCTTAATTTTGGAACATATTATCATAAAAAAACAATATTATTATCATGTGAGAAGACGATGTTGTTTTCGCTTAGGTTTTTTGAATAATTGAAGGCAACGATTAATTGCATCTCGAAACCGCGTTGGAAATGAATAAAACATAAATGGTAACATTCATCAATCTCTTTTAATCGCTTATATTTTTTTACCTGCTTTTATCAGTATTGCATTATTATTATATAGACTTCTTAGAAAGCAAATGCGTTTTTAAACGATTAACCTGCTTTTACCAGTACTACTTTTTCAACAATTATTATTTTTTTAATACTATTATTAATTTTGACAAATAATAGTTTAAAAAATGACAATGTTCTAACGATAACTTGAAATTTGTGATCGTAGATTTAATTTATCGTTTCTCTTAAAATTATTTTATACTATTTTAAAATTTTAATGTGATTAGTTTTAAAGTGACATTATTTTATATCATTACAATTGTATTTTTTATTTCACTTTTTTTTTCAAAATGAATTTCCAACACAATTTGGAACGGCAATTTTAATAGCCATAATCAAATTTGAACAACTATAAATATTCCATCAGATATTTGGATCGCTTGCTTTTATCAGTGTTAAATTTATGCCAAAAGAATTATTGTCTCTGAGCATAAATTTCAAAGTAGAACTTTATAATTTTTATTATAAATCAATTTGTTTATGTTGCATTCCTTCTATAAATGACGTGATGGAAAAATCGATATAATTGGAAACTCAATAGTTTATGGAACCGTCTTATACATAACCATGCCACAACGTTCTAAATTAGAAGTCCGAATTTTCATTTTAGTAGTTTCGCATAAAAAATGTTAATATGCTTCTTCATTTTTTATTTCTTTGGGAGTTTAAAGGAAAGGACGCTTTTTTTTACGAAATACTCGAGAACTAGAATTAATAAAATCTCCAAGATTAAATGTCTTCTTAAAATTCATTTTTAATAGTGTAAAATGATTTTAAAAGTAATTAATTTTTCGAATAAAATGAAGAAAATAAATGATTTGAAATACAAAATCCAGTCACGGCGTTATAAGATATTTTTACTCAAAATATATATCGTTTAAGAAATTTCTTATGAAACATAGAATGCACGTAAGAACGAACTAAAATATAAATTACATTATTAAAAAAATATTCTGTAAAATCAAAGACTATTTCTGAAAATTAACGTATTCATTTAAGTGTAAATTAAGCTTAAATATCTGGATATTCACGTTGCAGTAGTTATTATGGTATTTTTGCTTTAATATATCTTTTTAAACTTATATAATAGATATAAATTACATACAAAACATTCTCATGTAGAATTAACTTTTAAAATTTTTAGTGCCTAAAAACTCAAAATGTTCAATCAATTTAAATTAAATCTTCATGCTGTTATAAACGTATCAGAAAAATATTTACTATAAGAAGCATTGGCATTAAATTGTATCATTATCAAGTGTTGAAAATTTTAAGGGTAACGTTCGCTTCTAATTTGGCATTTTATCTTTCAATTAGAACTACTAGAGTTTTAGAATCTTTTAACTTTCACATTCGACTATATTAATAAAAAAATCTCCTTTAACTTGTTAAAGGAGATGCTTGTATAAATAATCATTGTGTCTTCAAATTGCGTCCACTATCCGTGCGTACACGCGCTCGAAAAGGAAATTCGATTGCGATAGACTCCTGAAACTGAATTCACGTTCACGAGGAGGCGCTGACAGAAGTTAAAACAATTCTGAAATCGCCTTGAACTTCTGCGAAGTTTTATCGATCCCCGCGCGCCCTGCTTACGGTCGCATCGTTCTCAGAGTCTTCCGATTCGCGATTCCTTATCTAATCAGCATCTCGTAAATTGAGAACGGAAGAAAGATTCGGATATTTCTCCTTCGTAAAGTATGCGGGGAAAAATATTCGCAAAATTTGTTCGAATAAGTTTTTTTTTTAAATATTAGAACACACTTTAAGTCATACAATCCCTACTATTTTCACACTCTCCTTATACATATATATATTAATTGAGTTTGTTTTTTCCGCACGCTAATGATGTTAGACAATTTGTTTATTTCAATGGTCGTATTATTTCAAACGATTCTGTTTATTTTTTAAAAAGTTTGATGCATTTAAAACTAAAATTTTTTAACTAATCAATTTTTCAGGATTGATTTTTAAATGCTTTTTAATTAAAATAATACCGAATAAAGAAAACTAAAAATTTCTAATCTGTATTGTGATACCCAATTGTCTTTAAAAATTCACGTATTTGCGTTGCCTCAAATTGCCATTGGAAATTCGACGTCAATGGAGTGTGTTCTGATTTATTTTCAATGGATCCGAACTTGATTTTGTTTTGGCCAGGCATAATTTTCTGATAAATTAATTATATTAATTTATTTTAATTTATTAACCAATAAAAATTAATTACGTTTTGTCTATTTTCATTTTTAATAGGAATAATTTAATGATTTTCTCAATATGTATTCCTATCTTAGCGTGCGGTACAATGCTTGATTTAAATTTGTAAAGATGAAACTTCCCAATGAATTTGTTCCTCATTTTTTGACACTCTAGGATTTATCATGTAGTATCTTATACTAATAGAGTAGTAATGATTGCCTGAATTTTCAATTCTTATAATTTAGAAACGGCATTTTTTTGGAATCAGAAATTTAAAGTTGATTCTTATTATGATTATTTTTTAGAATCGACTATTATAGGATGTATCTAAATCTACCTTAAGTGTAAAGATAATTTCAAGCAATCAGCGTAATGAATATTCGTAATAACTAAATTAACAAAACCATAAATTTCATTCCTTTACTTTAATTACTAATAAAATGGGTAGATTAATTTGCCCCCAACAGTGTTTAATTGCAAATACGAATGCGAATTAAATGTAATTGAAAAACAATAGACTACAATAAATTTGCTGTATTTTGTTTTTTGTTTCCCCAATAACAGAAAAAAAAAAACCCTGCAAAAACGAGATCTGTCATCTCAAATTTTACTCTTGGGGAAAGATAATTTCATCAGTTTTGGGGGAAACTATCACAATACCACAGTTGAAAAATGTAATTGCTTCCATATTCGTATTTTAATGTCAACATTGTCCACTTTTAAGCAACAACAGAGACATTGACGATGTTGCTTAAAATACTTAGGATTTTATACCTTTATTTACACAAGTATTTGTGACTTTCTCTTATTATGATATTTTTTATTATCATTTAATATCTTTTTATTATATTTTCAATATTTTAATATCTTTTATTATAATTTTAATATCATTTTATTATCATTCGATATTTTAAAATTGTTTTGAAGCTATTCGAATCTGCTTTTCTTTTAAACTTTGAATAAAAAAAGAAATTGTTTGGAGCAGTTTAGCCAATTTACTCTTGAGCTATAACATTCTAAATCAATTACTCTTTTCAGATCCGAAAATATGATTACTTTTGAAATGCTTCGTTCTTTAATTTTTAGAACCCAAATAGTTTCTGTAGCTTCAATAAACTACGAGTCTCAATTTAATCAAGTCAACTCTGATCTATAACTAATTGTAATGGATCGAAAAAGGGTTCAAGATTCGTTCTTAATTAAAATTCGTTTTCTCAGTTTTGTTTGAAAATAAAGAGACCAATTAAACAGGTATAGTAAAAAAATCAGATAAAAATAACTGATTTATTATATTAAAAAGTGTGGTATAAAAGTTCATTTTATTTCAAAATGTTATAAAAAAATTCGCCTCCGAAAAAATTATTGTACATATAAAGCAATTAGGTCTCCCTTTAGACAAATATATGTAATACAATCTCTGTTTCAGAATCTTGACCATTCAAAAGAATACGATTTTTAATTGAAAGAAATATTCCTCTTTTGAATTAAATATTCTAATAATAATTTTTTTCATTTATTATTAGTTTGTCAATACCATATAAAAAGTACATTAGATTAAATTTCTTAAAATATTAGAATTTGAAGAATTTTTACAATTTTACTTCAATTTTTGATATTCAAAAGAACCTTTATTATTCAATGAGCAAGGTCTCAATATTGTTCCTGGAATTAAAATAATTTAATTTACTGATAATTCAAATTTGTGAACTTGTATAACTTGTGGGTGAATGGTTAGGACCGAGCGAAGATCGAATTCTCAACATAGCTAGCCGTGTAACATAACTACTAGACAAAAGTGATGCTTGTGCCTGGAGGATGTTATCTGGTTTATGAAGATTCCACCACATACTCTCCCACCAGTGAGTCGGTGATGAACGAACGATACATTAACGCCACTCGTACGACGAGCGTGAATGAGTTGTTGTTGTTGATGTTGGCTGTTGATTCTAATGCGCCTGACGATTTTTGCTGCCTGTAGGGGACGTCGCAACAGCTGTAGAAAGTTGCGTATTCAAGGTCGGGGATTACCATTGTGGGTGAATGGTTCGAATGCTCTAGGACCGAACTCACAACATTAGGTTTCGTAGTCGAGTAACATTGCTGCTATACAAAATTAATTACTCATGTACGGAGGTTGTTATTTGGCTTATGAAGCTTCTACCACAAACTCAATCGCAATAGGATTGCGATTGACTTAAACTGACTGAGTGTAAACCCAACTTGAGGCTAAAACAGGGTTCACACGAAACCAACTATTGCGCTGAATAGAAGATCACGCCTACTTCAGGAATATCATGTGATCGCAATAGGGAAATGGCAGATAGTTGTCCTGATGAGACAATCACATTGTCCAATTGGAGTCACGTGATGTTCCTGATGTATGTGTGGCCTTCAATTGCATTTAATAGTTGCCCTCGTGTGAGGGCAACTATTAAATGCAATTGAAGGCCACACATACATGCTTTTATAATGCTTTTATAATAGGGCTACTGCAGGAATCGAACTTTCGAACAATTTATTTATATTTCAAGAACATCGAACAGGACGATCGAGGACATTATAATTTTTAAGTCATTATTTGCCTTAATTAATTTAAGTCATTAACCTATTTAAACCGGTTTGAAACGATCACGAAACCTCTCTCTCTACAAAACGCTTCTGCTTTCAAAGAAGCATACGTAATAATAATGCAATGCTGATAAAAGCAGGTAAAAATATTTTTTTGCCAGTAAATTTCGAAGACATCAAAACCTCCTAACTAAAACAATATCATGTTCTGACGTGACAAAAGAAAAAGAAAAATGGAATCTTCTCTTCCCAAAAGAAGATTCTCGGAAAGTCAACAATTCTTTTTCTTAACTCATAAGTTTTAATTGGATATATTTCTATAAGAATAAGGAAGATAATTTGGAATTTTACTAAATGCATTCTAAAAAATGAATATAAGTGCATACTCCGAATTGGAATGCATATTGGCATGTTTCTGTTTTCTAAATTTCTGATAAATAAAGCGAACCTTTCCTCAGAAAATATAGATAACTAGAATGTTAAGATTTGATATCGAGAAATTGATTTTGTGTGTATTTCACTCATAATCGCTGTTTCCGCTCTTTTTAACCCTTTCATTCAGCACTAATATGAGTTTTTCACTTCAATTTGTTTATAAATCTCGAGTGATTTTTTTCACAGTTATCGTCTGCTATCATCAAAAATGCTTTACGATACGGAAATTCGAAGCTCTTGGCTGTGTCAAGGATTCTGTTAATACTAAAAATAGGTTCGAATGTTAAATTTAAGAGCCATAAAGTGGCTTTGAAAATTTATTGACATTTTAAATAATCATTTATTTGTTCTACAGACGAAATTAAAATACGATCTAATATAGACCTATAAAATTATCCATTAGCTTGTTGAAGCATCCTAAATTAATTGGAACAGATGGTATTCTTTTTATAACAAACTCAACTTTTACCTTTATATTATTACTTCTTTACTAGCAATACTACTACTAGAATTTTTTAACTTTAAATATTATAAAAAGTAAGAACTGAAGGGAAAAGTCATCTAATTAGATCTTATCAGGTAATCCCAGAATTTTACTCCACCTTATTAAGAAGGATTGTAGTCGAGTTAATTGATATGACATCACAACATGACAAAAATAATAAAGCTACTTTATTCATTTTATGTTATTTAACTGTGTAATGTAACTTAAATGAATTGTCTCTCTTGTTTTTAATTCCTACTTTAAGTTCGCATTCTCCCTATATGTTCAAATTTTCAATCTTTAATAAAATACTTATTATTCACCCACTCAAGTTCAAAACTTGCAATGGATGACACTTGATGTTAATACAGTGTTTTCAAATATTAATTCCTTAAAAATAAAATTAAGGAAGTTTATAATGTTTTATATGTGAACAGTTCGGTTTCGAACCATCAGATGGCACCAATTCAATTCTTACTATTAGTTGACACTCC
>JAOUZG010032119.1:320334-332046 GCA_026289955.1 Argiope argentata | reverse complement strand
TAATATACCTTGTTCAAATGTACAATCATTGATAAACTGTTTTTTACTCAATCACTATTTCAAATACATTTTCATTAATTAAATTTAAATACTTATACTTAATAATAATACTTAAATTAATACTTATTCATTAATTTAATTAATTTAATTTTTAATACTTTAAATACATTTTAGTAGTTTATAAAGAGAATTAAAATCGGCAGCCGGCAGCTCAATCGGCAAAATGAGAGGATTTCAGTATTTTTCACGTTAAGGTGAAGAATGCAAGTTCAGTTCTTGCGAAAATCAATTTTTTTTCGATAAACTATTAATATTAATTGTAATTATTTAATAAAAAGTAATTAAAATGAAATTTTTCTTCGTTGACCTAAGTAGGAATTGACTTAATTTTTTTATACTACTTGTTTATTTAGGATTTTAGAGATGGTGGTTCTCGATTGATATAAAATAAAGAATTTGGGACATAGAGCTAGTCTACGTTTAACGATACATATAGTTATATAGGCTCAAACATTAAATCACTTAGTTAGTATATAAACTTGAAAGTGCTTTCGTTTCTGAAATCCGTGTAAGTTGGAATGTTTTACTTCATAAAAATATGATAAGCAGTGAGGCAGAAAAAGTTTTTATAGAGTTTTATATTTTTTAAATGCAGTTTTTTTTTTAATTCAAAACTTCTGAAATGTCTATACACCTGATTTTTTTTTAAAAATTGAACACCGTCACCAATTTTTATCGTACTCTCATTCTACTAAAACCGTAATTAATTGGTGCATGCACTAAAGTGCGTAAGGTTTCCGGATCTGAAAATATACGGTATACCTTCTTTTCGAATTACTATTGATGCAAATTAAAACTACATCAAATAAATATATAACTTCAAAACAAAAAGAATTTAGGGTTGCTTTTTTGTTAATATTGTGTGCATTAATATACTTATGCAAAATATTTAAATGTAAATATTGTTATGGATTCACTACTACCTCGTACTTAGAAGATTTTTACGATTTAGTGGTCGATGTAGAAGTAAGCAGTCATTTAGTAGAAAATAACGACGACTTTTATTTATACGAAGAACACGATCACATAGACGAAACAAATACAAAGACGACTACTATATACAACCGAGGAGAACACACACACAACACCGCTTCATGCCCCTGCAACTATAACCACCTTGTTATTTAAACAGTGTAATGAGCATGAAGCGGAAGATA
The DNA here is from genome assembly GCA_026289955.1 of Argiope argentata. Classification (NCBI taxonomy): domain Eukaryota; kingdom Metazoa; phylum Arthropoda; class Arachnida; order Araneae; family Araneidae; genus Argiope; species Argiope argentata. The sequence goes on along the minus strand of JAOUZG010032119.1, from coordinate 330,829 downwards.
TAACGAAAGTTACTGTTGTTCGACGTCTCACATTTATTGGTTAAAATTTAATAGGGAATTTTAATTTTGAATTAAAGAGTGCTGAAGACAGACAGCTGTTTAAAATTTAAATGGGAAGTGACTTTTTCTAACTAAGCAAACTATTGGGGAGAAACTGAAGACTTATACTAGTTCACATAAACAAACTTATAGTTTGTTTGAGATTACAAATTTCTGAAAAATATTGTAAAAATACAAAAAAGGGACTAGGACAGAAATAATAATGAAAAAGAAAAACAAATAAATACAAATAAATGGTATGTACAAACACAAAGATAACAGGAAATTTTTTTTAGGGATTTGTAGAGCTACAGAAGAACACACAGCAGCACACTACAACCATTGTAACCCACAAGTAGACATCGACGACAGCACACAAAGCGGTCAAACAGGATTCAGAAGGAGATCGGATCCTCGGAGCTTCATTTAACGATTTCTCCAAACGGCTGAAGTTCTCGCTCTCTCCTCGCTTTAGTTGTATCTAACTGGCGACTTACTACTACACAACTGGCTACTCCACACACGACACGATGCTGCTCCCACAATAGACAACAGGGTTCAGAACACATCTGAGTTCAGCCATAACCTGGGTTTCACACAACGATGGCATTTCGCCGGACTTTTTCGTCGTTGTTTCATAATCCTCTTGACGACTTGTTACTTGTCTAGGACTCCGATTACGATTCAAACTCATTTCTGTGACATGTGGGTTGGATTGCTAGTCCTAGTAGGGGCTTATCCTCGGTAAGGACAGACTGCGTAAGACCTGTCTTTCCATCTTTGCTGTGGAAGTCTTCGACGATATCTGAAGGTGGACTGAAGACCTGCTGCTTCTGTATATATAGTATTTGAGAGATGGAGTGGGTCAGAACTCTATCTGATTGGCTGGTGTCTTATATAGTTGCTGGGGGACCGGACGAGAAGGTTTTTCGGCCCAATCAGGCGTATGTCAGTTCCTATTGAATAGATCGTTACAATTCTCGAAGTTTCCAGCAATATCTATTTTGTCTCTAAAATCGCCAAATTCGTCGCCAAGCTGCCTAGTGATTTCCAAGCTTTGAGCCCATTAACACGGCATCCGATCAGCACCAACAGGGCTGACCGTAAAACGGCCTTTCTTACAATGAAACTATTCACCCTGGAAAGCGAAAATTACAGGTTTGTAACAATACATTGTTTTTTTGTGTATGTTTTATATATAATTTTAATAAGCCTTTCGAATAAAAGTAGCATTAAAAAATTGTTGAACGAGGATAGCGTTGTAGAATGTCTAACTTCAAACTTACCATTAGGAATGGTTATTCATGTTAATGTCCCGTTTTAAAGCAACATTAGGGCTAATTTGGAACGGACCTTATAATTTTGAACGGCTGTCGGATAACTAGGATGACACCTAAACTGGCATCCGCCTCTCCAAACTTCCACACCACACTAGTAGGTTTATTTGGAACTTACCAATCGTAAGCAGAATATGGTCGTTTATAATTCAGATAAAGCATGAATTCATTGATCTGTCCTTAATAAGCAAATGTAAGAAGTCTTAAGAAATACAATATATATAAAAAAAACTATCCTTGATATTTCAACTAAATAGTATTTATATCAAATTGCATTTTAAAAAGTAATTATAATCAGTATTAATAAACAAATCTATTGCTTCTTATATAAGTGAAATTTATGCAAATAGAGATGTGAAATTTTATGATTTCTTAACTATCTGCTATTGAAAATTTTAAAACAATGCAAATAAATTTTTTGATTAATTCTTCCTAATTTCAGCATTTTATTTTCTCACTTCTTTGATAATCCATATTCATACAAATATCAACCAAGGAATGAGATTCAAGTTAGCTGAAACTCGCCATCCAGAATTGGCTAAGTGAATGTTTGAGAAAAGTTTCAAAAGTTTGTTTATCTGAAAGAAGTTATCGTAAAATTCGTTTCTTCTTGTCATCTTTCGATCGAACTTTACACAACTTGTTTTCTACTTCAAAACATTCGCTTTTGTCTGTAAGAGAAAGTATTATTTTTGGTAATCTTGTTTCCATGATTTCACAAGCTTTTTACACAATCAGATATCACACTGCTCTTGAAGACAACAACTCAGATGAGAATTTCGATAAGAAAGGGGGATTTCTCATTTCTTTTTCAAAAATTTTTTGAGTTTCAAATTGTTTTAATCCAATAAATCTTTTGCATTTGCTATTTTTTGATTCTCTTTTGACATTAGCAACTATCAGGAATCGCTTTCCTTCTGTTTTCTGGTACAATCACCGAGTAAACTCTTATAACTTGTAGATTCATAACAAATAGAGATTTTTAAAATACAATGTATTTTTTTCATTTGCACATTTTTAGTCCTTTTTTCAATTCCTACCATTAGTTCCCACCATCTCTCTCTATATATCTTGTTCAAATTTTCAATTGTTAATAAAATACTTTTTATTCGTTCACTCAAGTTCAATTTCATTTTTTTAAATTTGTAGTGGATGACATTTCATGTTAATACAATTTTTTCAATCATCAATTCATTAATTAAATTGAATTAATTTATAATACTTTTATATAGAGTTTCAACACTCTGTTATGAATATCGAAATCAACAGGCAGTAGCTCAATTTGTAAAATGCAATGGTTTCATATTTTTCACATGAAGAAGAAGAATGCGAGTTCAATTCTTGCAAAAATCAAGAACTTTTTAATAAATTATCTATATCAATTGTAATTATTTAATAAAAAACAACTAAAATAAAAATTTTCTTTTTTGAACTCAGTAGGAACTGAGTTAAAATTTTGATATTACTTGTTTGGTTATCAATTAACAGGAATCGTTTTCTTTTTATTTTCTTGTACACAAATTTTGGATTTAGTTTCGTAATATACAAAAGATAATAATGTATCATTATTTTGACCATTTCAGTTTAAAATTTATTTGAATTTGAAGAAAATTTATACCTGAAATTTTGACAGCAAGACTATGTATCAAATTTCATCAATCTAACAAATTCAGTTTTCTATTTATTACGTTCAATTACATACGGATTCTAACGGAGCGGCTAAGTTACTACTCATTTACAGGTTTTGTAGAAAATTTTATTTAGTTCCATAATTATGATGATAAAAAATATACCACATTTCATCATCTAGTTCATTGCATTTTTTGATTGTCGTGTGCGCATGCGTATAGGCTGATAAATAAACAAATTACTTTTTAATACAATTTTCCTTAAAAATGTGATACATATCTTCAGTAACCCCCGGAAGGCACCTCGTAATTGAGGTGAAGAGGCTTTCGGCAAGATGGATGGATCTTGCCAACCTGGTGGGTACACTATTAGGTGGAGGTGGCTCTTCCCATCGACGGAACGTACTTCCTACTGGAAGGGCTGTACCGTGGGCGTTGATGGCCCTTTAGGACACAAACACAGTTGTGAGTGGTGTTGATTCTGAGGCGGTACGGTTATTCAGCCCTAATAGTTTAAATCCGTGTGTCATCGTGGAGGGACAGAAAGTCTGGTATGACTTACAACAGTTTGGATGTCGGAACCACATAATAAAATTCACAAATTTTACTGATACTGTTTCTCAGTTCTTGTGTCTATATCCAACATGCAAATAAACGACAAATAGAATTAGATTAAATCTTATTGATAAAGGGATTTAATAAAAAACTTGTGACATGTTGCTGTTTCTAATGGAACTTTCCATGGGGAAGTTGTCTATGCAATCAGTGATTTTAAGCCAAGGACACTTCTCTTATTTTAAGTAGAGCCAACAGAGCCCAAGAATACATCTTAGTTACTCATGTATCACATTCTCTTGCTCAGCCTCTTTTTAACAGACGGGGCACATTCACACATCTCAAAGACAAAACAGAGGAATAACAACCATGCCCGAACCGGGGCTCGAACCCAGGATACCCAGGCATATTTTAATATTTATTTATTAAATAGCAGTTTGTTTTAATTAATCTATCCTTTGTTTATTTTTAAAATCAGATGGCGTTATTGGTGAAGCAAATAAATGATAAAATAGGGTAATGTCACAGAGAGTATGGAAGTGTTCAAAATTTCTGATAATAAAGTTTTGAAAATATCCTAGTAGATATTCTCATCAGGAATGCTCTAGTGTGCATCTGATGCAAGTTAAATCCGTCGAGACCAAATGCCTTCCATCTAGTTTGGCGCAGAAGTTTGGATGGAGGGTGCCAAATTAAGTGTCGTCTTTAGCACCTGATTGCAATTCAACACTACGAAGTCTGTCCAAAAATGTTAGTTTAAAACTGGATGTTATTATTCATAAACTAAACCATAGCATAAAGATTTTCAAATCTCATAATACATTAAAAAATGGGTACAGAATTGACAATAAAATGTTACTATTAGAAGCATGAAATATGCCAAATTATAAATAATTGTATAAAAATGGTTTCTTCAAACTCTGAAGTTTTTAAAAATTTTGAGGCTCTAAATTTTTAAGATTACTATATATTTTTCTATCTATATCTTGTAATTGTGAATGCAAAAATATTTCATTGCATTTTTTGTCATGGTTTATTTTTAATTCAAGAGGCAAAGATTGAAATTCGACGTCTTCTTTTCAAATTCGTCCTATTTTTGATTGTCGGTAATTTAACATAATGAACAGAACGATGAGAATATGCAGGCTATAAACTGAAATGAAAATTTTTGATTTAAAAATTAGTCTAATTCTATCATTAATAAAAAAATCTTTTTTTTTATGAAATGTACTTTTCCGTAATATTTATAGAAGACTGCCAGTTTATTAACTAGTTTTCAATTCTTGAAGAACGATTTGATTACATAAATCATGACCAAATTTTTGAAGATACGGGCTGTCAATAATTTAGGAAACAAGGTCCCTTTGAAGTCTATACATTTTACGGCAGAGTTCAAAGGACTTATAACAAGCTATTGACCTCTATCTTAGGAATTCATACTCCCACAAGATAAGACACCATCCGAATTGAGATTTTCTAATTAATTTTTCGACGAAAAAATATCCGGTGATCTTATGCAACTGACGACAGAAATATTTTCTTGTTATAATCCATAATCTTAGTTCGATGAATCTTATCGTTGAACCGGCCGATATATTCTGTTTTTAAAATATCCACCAAATGTTGTGTTCCATCTGTGATCCCAAATATATAATACATTTTTCATCACTTTAATTCATTTGATGGATTTATTGATCAAATCGCTGTTTTGGAGACACTGTTATCATGGATGGTGATTGAAAAATGGTCGAGATTCGATATTATGCAAGTCCCCAACCGAATTTTTTCAAGGAAATAAATAAACGAATGAATGACTATGGATATCAGGGGGCCTAGTCACAGGTGCCTAACAAGTGTTGACACTCGATAATGGAATTGCCAATTAAGAAGATAAAGGCACTGCCGAGTGAATTCTTCCTGACTCTTGTCATCGACTTTTAGGTATTCAAAGCTAGAGGATAGTTTGTGAAGGTCAGGGGGTCATCGGCTGATCGGAAACACTTTGGGTAACAACTCACAAATACCCAGAATCAAAGGAATTTTGAAATAAATCTCTGCGAGGGTGAATGGCCGCTTTTAATTGATGCAGACCTGATGAATGATTTGGACATCTTCAGTAATAAAATTTGGTTCACAAAAATATTTTGGTTGGAGAAGGTGGATTGACCGATTGGACAATTCCAGTAAAACTGATTGATTGATTCGATTTTATAAAACATTCGTGAATATTTTTATAACTTTCGGTTTAGAGGAATCCTATGTAAGATTTTAGAATGGATTAAACATTTGTTGAGAAATGTCGGAGTAAACCAGTCCTTACCGCATATAACTATTCTTTTATAGTTGTTTGAAGATTTTAAATTTTTTCTTCTTGTTGGTGAGCATATTTATTAACTGAGAAAAATTGTTTTTGTAAAAAAGGGAATAAAACTGCTCTGACTGTGAAGGAATTTTGAAGACAAATAATAATATTAAAAAGGTATTTTGTGTTATAAATTCTTTTCCTCACAAAAAAGGAAATTACTTTCTTTTTGTGAAATATTTATGAGAAAAAGAATTTTTGAAAAGAAATAAATAATAATAATAATACATGAATGAATTTTCTTAACAAAAAAATAATAATACATGAATGAATTTTCTTAACAACAATAATAATAAAACATGGATGAATTTTCTTTAAAAAAATACACGAATGAATGAAGTAAAATAATATATGAATGAATGAAATTAATACATGGATGAATGCAATAAAATAGTGCATGAATGAATGAAGTAAAATAACACATTAAGGAATGCAGTAAAATAATGCGTGGATGAATGAACTGAAACAGTAAATCAAGGAACTTTAATAGAAGTGACAATTAATCAACTTCCGAATTCATGCTTTCATTAAAAAATTTTCATCTCATTTTTTATTTTTTTTCAACATTGAAGTTTTCTGTTTTAAAAATTAAATACGATACATAACATCAAAAAAATGTGACATTTTATTATTATTTATTTTTTCAAAAAATCTTTGTTCATGATACTTTTGGTGAAATCAAATCAAATCTTTTTCGTTAAGCTTAAGAATTGAAGCATAGGCAGAGCCTTGTAGAGCCCTTTAGGCAAAGCATTGTATCTCATTTTTTCAAAATCAAGTAATATAACTTTATTAATGGTGTCTTATTATATGCTTGTATATGTGTTTGTGTTGACGTTGTAAAGACCAGACTGTCTGATTTACAGTTACCAAATTTGCAAGTATAAACTACGTTTAACAGGAATGCTCACTTCGGAATAATTTTTTTTGGATTTTTAATTGATTTTTCAATAAGTTACTTTTTGCATTTTCCATGATAGTTTAGTAATTTACAAAAATATTATTTCAATGTTTGGTTTTTTACTGTTTTAAAGTAACAAAAATTTAATAAAGATGTAAAACGTTCCAGAATTTCGATAATTTTTAAAAAATACTTTTAGGCTTCATACTGACTACATTGTTGCCAAAAATTAAAACCATTTTCATAATTTCATTGAATAGTTAATAGCGTGACTTTATTCCTTTGTTGAAATTTAAAGACGTAGGAGGACATGTCTAACATCTGTGCCGTTTCCAAGAACAAATAAAATGAAATTACTGTACCTCAAAATTAAAAAAATATATGAACCGCACATTTATGCTTTTAATAGCAGCATGATGTCATGGAAATTTTTTGCAATAAAATAAAACTCATGCACATTACGATGATGATGATGTGTCCGCTTTACAACGGAAAGAGGAGTGCAGTAGCTTCTGTGGGTATGGACCCCTGAGCATCCGAGGGTAGAAGTCTGACTTCTAGCTCCTATGAGGATGGCACACACTCGCTTGCACAGCCCCCTCTTACAGGGGAGGACATTCACATTCACATTTAGAACACAGAAGAGAAGCCATGCCCTAACCGGGAACCCATGACGGCCCAAATCACGAGAAAGATAAGCTATTTCTGTGCCAGGACGCCGAACATACTTTATGAACATAATATATATTATGCAAATAAAATAACACAGTCTCAATATCTAACAATTTGTCGCAGCCATGGAAATGGAATTAAATGACTGAATTGAAGTTAAAGGCTACCAATATCCCCAGAGAACCAGATGGTTCCCAAAGACGTAAACAAATAAGTAAAAATATCTGTATTTCCATTAAGTTAATAAAATAGAAAAATGAGCTAAAATAAAACATTAATATTGTGTTAAAAATGCACTGAAATATGCTGATTCGGCGCATTATTAACTTTTTAAAGAGAAATTTATTGCAATTTTTGTGTCAGGATTTCCCTCAAATGCATGATGTTTTTGAAAGAGTAATAAAACGTACTCATTTGAAGCATGTATTTTTAGACGTGAGTACTTGTTTTTGACACGAGAGTGTTAAAAATATTTTTAATATTTCTGAAAGAATAAAGCAGAAAAAGTTTGGCAGCTGGTGACTTTTGCAAGAGTGATATAAAAGTGTAGTAATAGTTGAATTTTATGGATTTGGTATGATGCTTTATACTGTAAAGGAAGTTAAAAAAATCCCATTTCATAGTTATTAATCACGATAAGTTATTTTTGCACACATTCATAGAAAACGTGAGACAGACTTGAGAGATAACATTTTATTAGGTAGAGCTAACGAGAAAAAAGTGGTAATATAGTATATAAAAATAGAATGCGTTTCTATTTTATGGCTAATATTGTTGTTCCATTTGAAACGACGCACTGCCATGTTTTATCTTTGGTTTTAAAATCAGTGATACATACAAATTCTTCAAATCTGAAGCAAGCATTGATTATTTTAACAAATATAAATTTTGTTGCTTAAATTTTAACCTTTGGAGATTCGATTGTAACAGAAATTGTTCTCTATTTCAGTATTTTTTGAAAGCTATTTCAGAAAAAAGAAGATGTTTCTTCTTTATTTGAAAATAACACTCAATTTTTTTGAAAATTACTGTGGAAATTTCAAAACAGTTTTTGGCATCTTCAGACAATATATCGTCCATAAATTAGAGTCTTTAAACTGTTCGTCTATTTTTCATTTATTTTAATCATTGTCATTATTTATTTATTTACGAAATTTTTTCTCCGGAAAAGAAATAAGTCCAAATTTAAGAATTAAGAGCCAATTTTGAATTTTAAACTGCCTAATTTTCTTGATAAATACTTGAATTTTAAAATTATTTTTTTCAGGCACATTGTAGAATAAAATCACAAACATATATAAAATAAAATATTCCGTAATAAAATTAGTTCACTGATGTTGCTTATAAATATTATTATTGAAAATAACATATTTAAAGCCATATTACTATGATCAGACATTAAATACATTATTAAAGGTATTCGAGTAGAAGTAGCTCAGTTGTACTTTAGAAAAAATATTATGTCAAATTGATTTATTTTTCAATTATATATATATGCATAATTTAATCATACTGTAGGTGATTGTGTGTGGATTGCGCTAGGCCCGAACTCCCAATCTTATGGTAGGTAGCCAATATATCAGTTGGGCCAAAAGTTCACTTCAGTCCTAAGGATGTTATCTGGCTTATATAGCATTCGTCACAATACGAGGCTTATTAAATTTTCCGAACTGATAGCTCCAATTCTTGCATGTGAGTATTGCGTAGGATCAGTCTCAGGTAATACGGTTTGGATAGGATAACTTAGTTCCCAACTAACTTTTGTCCATAATATAAAATAAACTTATTTAAAAATATCAAACTTTTAAAAAATTACGCTTGTTAGGGAACCAAGGAATATATATTTAAAATTTATTATTATTATTTTTTACTTACTAGTCATTATCATATACACTGCTCAAAAAAATTAGAGAAGCAAGCAAAAAAAAACCAAGAAAACCGTGCGAGACAATCACGTATTGGCATATAATGGGTAGTACACGCGTATCCATGCGCAATACAGAGAAAAAATAAAACAATGTGGAATTAAGCTTTAATTCTTTGAAAATATGGAAAAAACACGAAAAGATGATTTAGGGCAACAATTTGGTTACATGTAAACGATAAAAAAAGGCTCTGAATAGACATGATGCATGAGTTTTAATAGGACGTGTGGTTTCCTCGAACAGTTAAGACTGCTGCACACCTGTTTGCAATGAATGCGATGAGGTTATCAATCAGACTTTGGGTAATACTGTTCCATTCCTCAAGAAGTGCAATCTCCAAGTCTGGGACAGTCACAGGCGGCCTTGGCCGCGCAGCAATTCGTCGTCCGAGCATGTCCCAAACATGCTCGATTGGGTTCAGGCCAGGAGAGCACGCCCTTCCATACGCTGTATTGTTTCAGCTTCAAGCATGTTCTCCACCAGACGAGCTCTATGCAGTCGGACATTATCATCTGGAAAATAAAGGAATCGCCAATGGCTCCAGCGTAAGGGATGACATGAGATCGCAGTATCTCGTCTGCATACCTGCGGCCCGTCAAAGTACCATTCCGAATGATATGCGGGTCCATACGTCCGCCTATGCTGATTCCACCCTATACCATCCAACCAGCTCGTCTGTATTGTGACCTTTCACGAACGAATGCGGGGTTATTTCGAGTGCCCCTCTCCCACCATACCAGAACACGTCGAGTATCACACTCCAGACTGAATCGGGACTCGTCTGTAAACAGACTTGGCTCCAATCATGTTGCTGCCAATCTCGATGTTCAGCAACCCATCTTCTTCGGGCCGCACGGTGGCGTGGGGTCAACGGAATGCAGACCATTGGCCTACGTGCATAGAGGCCTCCCCCATGAAGCCTATTACGTACTGTTTGGCTGGACGGCCTTCGTCCTGTTTCCAAGAACAACTGTCTTTGCAGCTGAGTAGCATTCTCTGTTCTGTTTCGACGGGCTGTTAACCGTATATACCGGTCATCAGTTGCTGTAGTGGCGCGTGGCCTTTTCCACAGCCTT
>JAOUZG010032119.1:308669-320324 GCA_026289955.1 Argiope argentata | reverse complement strand
ACAGCCTTGCAACAACACTTTCGGCGACTCCAACAGCGTCCGCGACAATCCATTGTGTTTGGCCTGATTCTAGTTGGCTTATGATACGCCATGCCATGGATTCTGGTAAATCACGTTGTTCAGACATTCTCATAAGCTTGTCTCAAAAACAGAAAGACTGTGCAATCAAATTTCACAGTTACGGCAATAAAACAGACGTTTCTGCAAGATCCCGATTTCTGGCCTCATTTCCTTTTTCTGTTTTTTTGACGTCATGGACTTTGATTTGCTTATAAAGTTTTCTTCCGTTTCCTGGCAGGCTGTAATTTATGGATGATTCATTTTATGTTACTTATTGGTAGACCTTTGCGTAATTCTGTTAAAACCATGTGCTCACCTAATTGTTTTGAGCAGTGTACATTATGGAATAGCTTCAAATGATTTTTTTTTTCAAATTTTCTACCGAGTAATTCCAATCATATAGAATTAGAATCTAAATAAATTAATAGATAAATTCATAATCAAATTTTGAAATAAATTAAAATTGCAGATAATCTTAAAGAATTCAAAAGTATGCGCAATTTCAAAGCTTTACCACATCAAGAAGTGTGAAAAATTCCATTATGGAGAAAGATACTCGATTCATTATATCCATTAAAAATTCCATTATAAAGTACACTAGAAATAAATATGTTATGTGTATGAAATACATGATTCATGAAAAATAAATGATTTCTAGACTTTTCCGGAAGTTTTTATTATTGTTTAAAAACTTCTGGAAAAGAAATGAATCGTATTATTTGGGATTACAAAAATTGTTTGCTATAAAAGACAAAAAAAAAATGTATTGATGTTTAAAGTAAACTGTGTTGAAATTCAATTCAAACTGAATTTCGATTCATCATTTTTATGCCTATGGATTTGAAACGAAAAAAAAGAAGATTGAAATGAAATCTGCTATGCATATTTCAATGTATCATGTCAGAACATAAATTCTTGAACGGCCAAGCACCATGTGCTCACGAGAGTTAAATTATATTTTTATTCATTTTAATTGTTTCATTGAATGAGTCACTAATTAATTTTTTAATCAGAATTTTTGTAAAAATAATGACAACACGTTATTAAAAGCTGATTTTTTGAGATGCTCGAGCAGATAATAATTTTTTTTCGCCTACGGATTTAAATTTTTATTTTTCGCCTACTGTGTTTTGTTGACGCCAATAGCCTCATCCCAAAAACAGCATCATGTTCTGACATGATAAAAAAATAATTTTTTATAATTCAAATACATGAAAAGTTTTCTTTTTTTTTATCAAGAATTTCTAATGCTAGTTTATGTCTGAATAAATTTAGAGATCTTAGATCTATTAAAACAAATTATGTTTTTATAAGCATTTAATAAAAGAAATAATGCAAAAAACTGAAAAGAGCGGAATTTAATTAATATATTCTAATAAGCTATTTAATTATAATAATACTGATTTAGCGCCTTTTTAAAATTAGCTTTAATGTGTATATTAATTAATAAACTTTAATGTATTTGCTATAAACATATATCGCAAAATTGTTTTTTTAGCTATTACGTTGTTAATTGTTCAAGTATGCATGTTAAATTATGTTGTTTACATATGGAATGTATTACGATTGTATTACATTTTGAAATGTTCAAAAGTGAAAAAATATCCAAAAAGAAGAAAATTGGAATTTGAAAAAAAAGTCCTCTTTTGATTCATTATACTTTAATATAAAATATTTAAATTAGCTAAAAAAATCATTAAAAAAACTTCATTTGAGTAAAAATGTTACCTTAAAGAAAATCAAGGAACTTTTATCCAGTTATCATTACTAATATTGTTAATATTCAATATTAGAGCCAAAAAAAAAAAAAGGAAAATTAAATTTTCTAAAAACAAAATTTATTTTATTTAAAAAAATAATAAGCAGCTTCCTCGAGGACAATGCAATAATATATTCATAGATAAACTGAGTACAAAAAAGTTACAGTCCAAGATCGAAGTCCGAAAATTTAATAAATAAATCAAAATCTTCTATAGAGAAGTAAAACTTTATTCTTTGAGATGAGGAATGCTTGAATGTAACCGATCAATTGAAATTATTAAATTATAATTGAACAGTGTCGCCATCTATTAGTTTGGATACATGAATAATTGAACACGTATGTTAATATCAACAAAAATCAATGGATGATGGGATTTCAGAAATGAAACACACCGGACAGGATTTTTAACTGTTTTTCTCGACATATCTCCAATCGAGATAAAGATCTTTTAAAATAAAATTTATTCTGATTTATTTTATTTTTGGCTTTGTTTCTTCTTTATGTTGAATTTCGAAGATAATTTAAAGAATATCAAAATTTATTCATGGAATTCTTTTTTGGAAAATATTCAATTGTCTAAAGAAATATTATTAAATAAAATCCTACAATATTTGAAAGACTCAAAATGGAATCTGTCCGTGCTCATGAAATAACATATCTTTTTCTTTTTAGCACTCATTGTGTATCTTATTTGACGGAAACCAGGATGGATGGTCTCCCCGAAACTTTCCCGCATTTAGTTTAATAAAGATATCATCTTAGTGATTATCTACATGGCATTGGTGTGCAATAGTTACATAATATTAATCTTTGGCTTGAATTTGGCATTTGAATCTATCGTTTAATTGATGGCGAATAATTTGGCGACTATTCCATTGCATGAAGTTAATAGTATTTGAAAATGGAATTTTGTCTTTTAGATATGTTTTTTCTCTAACGGATTTGAACAAAATTTGACATAAAACTACTATTGTAGACACAAAATCGCATATCAAATTTGGTATATTTAAGTCCTTGTATCTTTGAATTATCACGTTTATAAGTTTCTAAAAGCGCAGACTGGCAGGCTTTCAATCCCTTTTTGGATTTGGCTAAAAATTTGGTAGGCGTATAGACTACAGATGCTAATTCAACGCATTGAGTTTTATCCATCTTGCTATCTCCGTTTAGTAGTTATGGTGTTAAATCTATTCGAACCGAAAGACAAATAAATTTCCCCAGAGTGGATTTTGCTCCAAAATTGTATATATGTTCACGAACTTAGTGTAAAAACCGACCATATATTAAATATCATCTGTCTAGATCAAAGTATTTTTGAGTTACTTTTGTCAGAGATAAATAAATGAACATTTTTCAAAAATGCGTTTTTCGAATTCAGGGAAGTCTAAAACCTAAAGATTTGTCAAAATCTCGAATTCAAATTTTTTTACGACTACTATATCTTCTTTATACCACGTATATAATAAGTAGAAGGAAGATATCAAAACCTAGCATAAGACAATGTGCATTTAGAAGTTAGATATCATATTCACCTGTGCTTAATATGTGAGTATATCACTATAGGAATGAATTCTGTTCCGAAAAATCTATTGTTGATTTGTTTTTAAAAAAAGATTTTTTTTTGTCATGTAAGAACATGATGTTGATTTTGTTTGGGGCTTTTGAATAATTGAAGGCCGCGAATAGTTGAAACACGAAATCGCGCAGGCAATAAATAAAGAATAAAGGGCAATATTTATCAACATCTTTTAATCTCATATACTTTTTTTTACCTGCATTTACCAGTATTGAATTATTATTATGTATGTTTCTTTAACAGCAGGTGCATTTTTAAAACGTTGCCATAGAACTATGATGACGCCATAGCTCTTATTTATCTCAAAATCGGTCGAGCTCAAAAACTTTGTTAAGTTTATATATATATATATATATATATATATATATTAGAGAGAGAAAAAGACCGACAGTGAAGTCTTGTGATGGTTTCAAACTGGTTAATGACTTAAATTAATTAAGACAAATAATGTCTTAAAAATTATAAAGTTCTCACATGATAATTTGAAATTAGTCATCGTAGATTTAATTCTCTTTTTCTCCTCTTTTAATATTTATTTTTATCTATATTAAATTAGTTCTTTTTTCATACTGTGTTTACATCTTCTATTTCAAACTCCCTAAAAGATATTTTGGTTATTCCATTTATTTTATGCCGTGAAGGCCTTTACTATTTCGAAAAATGATATATTTTGACAAAAAAATTCCTTAAGTATAAGCTATAGATATTCATAAACAATTATGTTTTCTTAAATTATGTTAATTAAAAATAATCTAGTTAATTTCATCTAGTAAATGTATAAAACTACATTTCCTTCTACCTATTTGGAAACGATGCTACCTTTATTTTATTTTCTTACTTGTTTGCACATTTCAAGAATGCAAAAAAAAAAAATATTTCCGAAAGAAAAATCAAGGTGAAATTTTTCCTTAGTTATAAAGGAAAAAGTGTAATAAATTTTGCTTTTTTCCACGATTATTTTCTTTTCCGAAGTTTTCGTTGTGAATTTTTCACTAGGAAATAAGCAGAAATTAAATAATGGCGTTGGAGAATTAAATGGGAAAATAGAAGAAGGTAGAAAACTGTAGGTTTATCCAACAAAAATTGAGGCAATCCAGTCAGCTCACGTGACTTCATAATCACGCGATGAAAGCAACTGTGCTTCTTTTGTTTTTAGTTGTTCTATGCATGCATAATTTAAACTGTCTCGAGGAATCTCATAATTATGTAAGGATTATTTAAAAAAACAGCAATGTAAAGGTTAAAGATTGTGCTAAAACATTTTATAACTTACAAAAAAGAAATGCTAAGATTCAATAAACTATTACGTTTAATTCCTCTAAACGTCTTATTTACTGATGTATTTTAGATTATTTTAGATTTTTTATTCATGTGTTTTCATATTTGTTTAATACTAAGATATGTTTTCATTGTCGGACTAATTCCTCAAGACGTTTTAAAATATTTGGTTCTACATCAAGTGCTATTGAATGGGACCCTTTCAAGTGACATTAAAAGCATTTAATATCACGTGTCTCATTACAGTGCATAGTGTTATTGTTGCCTCGCTAAGATGATCAGTAGTTTTCAAAATTAAATTGACAGATTATCACAAAAACATGAATTATTTTTTAAACAAATCATAATATTTTGCAGAATTTCATTATCACAAATATTTAAAAGAATTTAAGTAAATAAAATAGAGAAAATAATAGTAATATGAATATAATTAGTATTTGTTAGAATTGTATTTAAAAATGAATATGTTCTCATTGCAATGTACAGAAATGTGATTAAACTATAGCTGAAATTTGTTTTCATTCATAAAAAAGTGTATTTGAATATTTTTTAATCGTCTCTTGATTCAGAAATATTATTAACTTCTGTTTCTACGATAAAATATTGTTACTACCAGATTCAAATTTTAGTCTTTAAATGTAAGGTTAAAGCCAAACAGTCTGAGTAAGGAATACAGATGAATTATTCTGCAAGAAAATATTCCCGTACATATAGCAAAATACGGACGAGGCGTCCCCCCCAAAAAAGCAATGCACAAACGGTAAATTGGTGATAAGCAACTATAACAGCGTTAAGCGTTCAGAGAACACTTCAAAAGAGATTTCGCTGAACTATTTGGTTGAGCTCAGCTCAACTACAATTCCTCTCTAATCTCGATTATTGACTGACTGACTCCATATCACGTTTTTATAGCCATTATGACAAGATAATGAATATTCAAGAACCAAAATAAAAAAAAACCTCTCAGCACCATAGCACATACCAATCTTTAACCTCGTGTAACCTCTATCTGTTTGGTTAGATGTTGGTAGACTTTATTTAAAAAGGAAAAAATATACTCAAATTAATTGTAAAACGCCATGCAAATGACAAAAATATAATTGCGTATAAAATCGACGACAGACTGAAAAGAAGAATGTCTGGAGTATAAGAATATAGAATGAACAAACGAAGTAATATATAATATGAACGAATAGCTGAAGGCTGTACAATCTTTTGTAAAAAGAAAAAAAAAACTACATTATACATCAAATTCAAAGCTAAGGGCGAAAATAGTAATATAAAATTAGTGACTAGAGGATTATTAAGAATTTTCTTTGAATAATATATTAAAAATCTTAAAATGTTATTCAAAATGAAAATTTTTATATAATCACTAGTCAAAATAATTGTTTATCATGAATTTAAAAAATAACTATGTTTATGATAATTTTTCTAAATGACTTTAGGCTAAGGCTTCTTTTATACAAAAAAAAAAAAATTCTAGTGAAGGTGAATATTTTATGAGGTGCCGTTGAAAGAGAAAGGGGATATTGTAAAGTGGATGGGTTCTTTGCAAGTTGAGGAATTACCACCTGATAAGTAAAAATGGTGAGGGAAAAAAGATAAAAAAAGGATCATGTCCTGTGACAATTTTTTTTATGAGTTTGGGAGGGGGGTTGTAAACACTTCGGGATTGGTCGTTGTTTCCACTTCGAGTTCTAATGGAGTTGTCTCCAAGATTCTAGAATATTTGGGATTTTTATTTTTTTCTTATTTTTGGCACCAAGGGATAGTTCCGGTATTTACTATCCGTGGAAGTTATAAAATTATCTCGCTTGGATCGGTTACAAATTAGTAGCAGTATATCAATTTCTTATATAATCACTCTGTAAATTTTATAAGAAATTTCAAAAGAAAACTACAAAACATTTTAAATTATTATGGATATATTGATACCATTATACTTATTTATTAGTTAATATGCAGATCACTTAATTTCATAATTTTCATTATGCTATCACCTTCAACCTGTTCTTCAGTGTATTTCAGTATATACATTATGCTATAATAAATTTACGTTATTTTATTAAATTTTACTTTTTGTATTCCATTTACCATTATCTTATTTCCAAATTTTTGTATGATATATTTTATAGTTAATGATTTCCTGTTTAATGGAAATATATTGCAAAATAAATTATTTTTATAATATACTCGACATTCTAGTATTTGATACAATTTCATATTTCTGGCAAGACGAGTGTTGCATTTTGCACTTTTCTTTTTCATGATGTATGGAGTTCGGTCTGTTTATTTGTATGTACTATCTTGTACAAATAGCAGTTTGTTCTCAAATTTCCTTAGAAATGTCAATAATGTATTTTGTTATTGAAGCTTTTGAAATTCATTCAAAAGGCATCTCAGAAATGGGGATAGAGCATCTTGTATGATGGTTAGTTCTTACTATCCTTGTAGGTACAAAAATGGCTGTACAAAAATTGGCTTCCTCCAATCGATGATGGGACGTGCTTCCCATGGGAAGTGTTGAACCGTGGCTGGTGATGGTCCTTAGAATTCATCTTTAGTTTCCTTTAATGTTTTCGCGGTACTACGGTTCATCAAATTTAATCTGAATGTCTTTAATTAGACGGGGAGGAACAGCCTGTTTGATTATCCATCGAGGGATTTGATTCAAATTTTGATATGAATCCATCATTCATTCGAGTTAAATAGGGTTTTTTTGTCATATTCCCATGTATACGAATTGTAAGCGATATTTCCTTTTAATACAAAATTTAATAAAAATTTTCCATTTGGTTGCAAAGATTATTTGCCAAATTTCAACCACTTCCTTTGTTTAGTATTCAGAGTCATGTAATTCTGGAAGAAATGTTTTCAGAACTAACTAGGTGGGCTAAAACCTAAAGATTCACCGAAACTTCAGTGTCAAATTCTACGACGAGTAAAAATTTTATTTATGCTCCATATTGACATCAAATATAAGAAAATGTAAAAGTAGGAAATTGACTTTTTTATAATTTATATTTTCTTCCGATAATAAGTTGCAAAAAATTGAGAAGAGAGTTTTGTGTTAGTTAGTAAGTAGCATGGCTTCTGGATCCAAGATGTGGGTTGGTTGCCAAAATATAATAAATAAAATAATATAAATGGTATTTTTTCTCCATTGTTGAAAATATTTTGTACCCTACTAGTTTTAATTTTAAATTACTTGAATCATTTATTCAGGTAAACTTTCATGTTAAAGGTTATCGTCCTTAATTGAAACGTTAAACGTCCGGTTTTAAGCTCAGGTCATAAGAAATCTATTCGGCGAAAGCAACTTCCGAAAAACAAACGGTAATAATATTAATAATCCATTAAGTATATAATTATATGACCATTAATAAAGATATTGGTTAATCTTTGATCCTGTTTCAAGATACGTTGACTGTTTTCTCACTTATAAAATAGGTGATATGGCCAGGTTGTCTCCAGATTATGCTGTATCACGTGCGTATGATTTAATGCTGAAGTTAGAAAGTTAAATGCTCAAAACATGAACAATTAAATCCATTGACCCCAAATCAAAAGATCGAAAATTAATTCGATGTCAAAGGTAATTAGCGTTCAGAAAAGAATAATGTTTTTGCCTCTAAGCTTAAATTTGTTTTAAAAGCATAAAATCAGTGCCCATAGACTCAATTACTAAAAATGCCTTACTAAATAACACAAATGCCTTACTAATTAATTTTATAGTAAATTATTGAAATATTTATTACTGTAGTTAATTTTCGTTTGAGACAGCTATTAAATGGAATACTGCTTGCTTTCGATTTGGACGATTTAATTGCGAAAAAGTAACTTTTCTCGGAAGGGAATTGATGTCATTCTAAAGAAAGTTCAATTAAAAAAATGCTGTAAGCTTATTTTATAACATATTTCACTGTTTTGAATGCCCCTTAAAAGTTTTCATTGCTGTTATTAATTATTCATATTGTTTTTTCCCTTTTCTTTTTGACAGTCAAGCTACGAAGATTCTAATTATTCATTTATTTAATATTGTATTAATTTGCACTCTCTCTATGCATATATATCCTGTTCAAATTTTCAATCGTTAATAAAATACTTTTTATTCATCCACTCAAATTTAAATACATTTTTTAAAACTTGTTGTGTATGCACTAGATGATAATGCAGTTTTTTCAAATGTTAATTCATTCATTAAATGAAAATAATTTTTAATACTTTAAATAGAGTTTTAGCTGCTTGTAAGGAAAATTGAAATCAACAGACAGCAGCTCAATCGGTAAAATTAAAGGATTTAAATATTTTTCACATGAAGGGGAAGAATGAAAGTTCAACTCTTTCGAAAATCAATCATTTTTTGATAAGTTATTTATATTAATTGTAATTAATTAATAAAAAGTAGCTAAAATGAAAATTTTCTTTGTTGACGTAAGAGGGAAATGACTATAAATAATTTTTTTATATTACTTGTTTTTCCATGTAAGTTCTTTAATTTCTTTTAATAAAAGTTCCGAGTACAGTGTCAATGGCAGTAAATATTTAACACAAAAAATAAGCAACGATTAACTTAAAAATATCTTCCATTTTTAAATACTGTATATTATTGCTCTTTTGGGTTATTTTTACTTTTATATTATCTTTTTCTAAACTTGACACTTTACTCTCTTTCTAAAAGACGCTGAAATTTTTATGGAATGACAAACAGTTAATTTAAATGATCCTTTAATTTATTGTACAAATTAAGAAATATAATTTGCAGTACATCCCGAACATCAGCATTGAAGGATTTTCTTTCTATCCTTATTTTTTTTCTACGAACCTGATTTTATTCAGTAAGCATGATACTAGATAAGGTGAAGTTTAATTGCTTCCCACCAGAAACTAATTTTAGGTAAAATGAATAAAAATTAAACAGGTCTGTGGCATGATAAACAAAATTGTACAAAGATTCTAAAATAATATATAGTAAATGATTTTAAAAATTTAAAACAATTTTATTCAGAGAAAAAACTGATTGACAATGGAAGCTGATTATTTATATAGTAATTAGAACTTCACTTTATTTTTTTATTAATTACCTTCGCATTAACAAATATGCGATTGTATTCTTATAAGGGTAATTTTTTTTCAAAATAGAACATGAGAACATTTTTAAAACAAATTTGTTTGTAATTTGACGACCTCATTAAAAAACAATGTTTCATTCAGGAAAGTATCAATTAGTCAAATTCACATGAGAAAATTAAGCCGGTTTTAAGGAAATATCATTCAGAATGTTTTTTATCATTACGATGCGTGCTGACAGAAACGTTAGATGTATTCAATTATTTAAATATATACGGCAAGCAGCCCTTTTTTTCCCGAGCAAATGTGACTTGTCACGCGATTCAGTAAAAAATTTGTTAACAGGAAAAGATAATTGGTTGTCGGTATTATTCAAAAATACCAGAAAGTCAAGCAAATAAGAATGGTATATTTCTATTTGCTGAATATTGCTCATATTTCTATATTTCACAGCATAATCTTATAGTAATATGTGATACCATAATACTATTAAATTAATTTCTCGCTACTAGTAATAACCATATGGAGTAGTCTCCTTAAAACTTTCTCGCATTCATTCTAATAAACTTGTCATGGCAGAGAAAGCCTTAGAAGGCTGTGGTGTACGATAATTACGAAAAATAAAAATTTGAAGTGAATTGAGTATTTTTACAAAATTTATCGTGCCATCCTTAGAGAGAATTTTTGCAAATAATCCCTGGTATGGGGTTAATAGTGCACAAAAATCGAATTTATGAGTTACACTAAAACCAACTGGAACAGAAATCTGACACAGAGGTAAACACGCAGTCAAGAAAACTTCTGCCAAATTTGATATATTTAAGTCATCGCATTTTTGAATAATTACGTTTGCATGTTTCTGAAGAGAAAAAACGACTTGTTGGAATGAGCCTGAAATTCGTTAAGTATCTACATATCACAGATACAAAATCTGCCTTTCGGATTTTATCTTTCTAGCTCTCTTCATTTTGTAATTATCGTGTTGATTTATAATCGCATTACAAGAAAGACGTACTCCCATTGAAAAGAGATTGCTCAAAATTTGATAAAAATCTTCAAATTTGGTTTAAAGGCTGTATAGAAGATTTCAACCATCTAGCTCAAATTATTACTGTTGTTGAGTTATCTTTGGCATAGATAGACAGATGGATAGACAGTTTCTAAAAAATGTGTTTTTTGAATTCAGAGAAATCTAAAACTTGACGATACGTCAAAAATCTCGAGCTTTATTATGGTTTCTCTATACTTCATAGACGTGAAAGTAAAAAAGAAGTTCATTTCGGAGAAAACAGATTTTACTAATCTTAAGAACACTTTGCATCTCCAAGACCTATTTCAATTATTATAGTAGATAAAAGGAGTATTTCAAACGCTTATGACTACTTCCCTCTGAAAGTCCCCCCTATCAATTCATCGTTATCGATTCTTCGTCCACCTATCAATTCATCCTATAGAAAGAAATTAAGCTGCTAATTTTTCAATCAACAAGGGAAAACATCGCAATCATGGTTACAGTTTTTTGAATCAGTAACTTTAGTATTAAATTTTATACAAGCCAGCATTATAGAATTACTTCAGATATTTCTGGCAGCAGAACATGTCCTCTACTCTTCAACTCTTGACTCTTGAGAATTATTCTTCCAATGCTGAATAATCTGAGATTATTGCTGAATATTCTGCTGAATAACTGAGAATAATTCTTTCAATAGGGAATTGGACAAGAACAATAGAGAAATTAATGAATTACACCAGACTTTATGTTAAAACATGAACAGATGAGATTTGAAACGACAATCAAAATCATAAAAATGTTTGAGGTATTCAGTACATCTGATGGGAGTTTTTGTGGTAGCTTTCTTAATAGGTGGAGCTGTGGTCCATTCTCAACATGTTTGTGAGGATATAT
>JAOUZG010032119.1:294262-308269 GCA_026289955.1 Argiope argentata | reverse complement strand
AGTGGAGGAATAAAAAGTATTTTATTAACGATTGAAATTTTGAACAAGATATACAGGGAGAATGTGAAATAACATTACTAACTGAAAAAAAACCCCTTTCAGTATAACGATAAACTTTTTAAATTAAGAAAAATTTAGAAATATATGGCAAGGAATTTAAAATAAAATTTCAACAAGGCTTGCTTTTGATAATTTGTAAGATCTTCACTGGCATTTAGTTTAACTACATAAGAAGACGTCAACAAGTATGAAGCTATAGCTGTAAAAATCCTTGCAAAGGATCGTAACAGATATTATAAAATTATTCTAGCATAGAAAAAGATAGCATTTCTCTATAACAGCGTCTTTCTCAATTAGTAAACTGGTTTTCAATACAACTCTGTACAATAATACACGTTGTTTATTCATTTGAAAATTTACAAAAGTTTGACAGTGAAGATTCATTAGAGTTTGCAACAGTACTAATGGTTGTATTTAAAAGTATTGAAGGGGAAAAAAAGAAACATTTTATAATGTTTTGTGTGCAACTCTAAAATTATTATTAGTTAATTTATATATAAATATGATGAAATTTTGAGGCCATACCGATGGCGCCACCTGGTAGTGAATTTATCCAAAAATAACTTTTAGCAATATATTATGTTTATGATAGTAAATCGTAATTAAAAACTGAGAAGAGGAAATAGTTAAAATAAAAAAATGCTTTAGAGCGAAATCCAGTGTTTTCCAAAAGCAATTTTTTTAAAAATTACTTTTAAGTAAATATTTGAATTTAGTCCATGTTTGCTGACTTATAATTCAAGCAAAGTGATAAAAAAAATTTCATAAGGCGATAATGGTATTTAACGCTTATAGAAAACAATTAGTTGATCATTTCTGATAGGAAGGAAGACAAATTTATCCTTGTTTTCGTCGAATTCATTCTGTTAATAAGAGGAAAAGATATTAAAATTCTAGAGAATTATTTCGCAAGTTAAGGGTTTGTTCCATCGCTGATTAGCGCGAATCGTAAAACAAAACACAACGTTTTCCCCAATATTAACAGAGAAATCGTAAAGAATCAATTAAAAATACATCTCATAAAGCAAGCACATTTCTTTATTGAGGTAATAGATTTTTCTAGTAACTTCGCAGAAGTATAATTTACCCAGACAATTTTCCGTAAGAAAAATGTTGTTTAGACATTTTGGAGTTCGTGCCAATTATCCTTAAGTGTCATTAGAAATGTTTAGAGATAACTGAATGTTTTGCTTTAAAATTAGTTGTTTTAAAATAAAATCTTTTTTTAAAAAACCCGTTAAGGCCTAAACTGTTCAGGAAATATTTATAAAATTCACTTTTTTGATGTATTTGAGGAGGTTTTAGAGTGATTTTTATTTTGAAACAATAGCATAAGAGTGATTTTTAAACGTAGTATAATAATAATAAAAAAGATGTTTATAATGAAGTTCAGAAAGTTCGAAAAGAGTAAAAAGAATGAAATGGTAAAATTAACCTCTAAATAATAGCATGATACGATTCTTTTCTCAAAAAGTGAACAAAATATAAAAAATGTCCTTCATTTCATGCAGTGACAATTCAAGCTGACAGAATGAGGAAAAATGAGACGTAACATTTACGCTTGATGAAATGGTCCTGCAAAGTTTCCAATAATATTTAAGTGATGGATATATTTCAACAGAATTGTACTTTAAAATTAGGCATCGATACTTTGTATTTTGATGCGGTGTGGAGAAGGGGTAACAGCTCAGGTGTTTTTCTAGTCATCTGACTGCGGTTCAAAATTATGAGGCCCGTCCCAAAATAGTCCTACTGTTGCTTTACAACGGAACGTTAATATAACTAAATTCAACGATAATTTGAATAGTTTAATTAATTCAATATTTTCACATTTGTTAGGATGCATTTTCATGACATGCTTCTGGGACTTTAGCTTCACAAATCCAGATAACAATCCTTGGATTTAAATGTACTTTTGGTCTGATGGTTATGTTACTCTTCTAAAAACCGAAATGTTGCAAATTTTGTCCATGCGTCCTACCACTCACTTACCGCATAAGCCGCAACTGGTGATCCGCTACCTTGAATAAAGCGACCTTTGTACGCAGCTTCACACAGATGTTGTAGAGCCATCTATCCACAGCAAAAGTCGTATGACACATTTGACGCAGCAACCGAACAAAGTCGTCAGACTCACTTGACGCATAAACTCACACATTCGTTTACCAGCTCATTGACACGCTCGTCATAAGGCTTGGCGTTTTAAAAGCGTTCGTCTCTCAGGCGACTGTGGCTTTAGCTTTATAAGATAACATCCTTCACAAGATAGCATCCCTTGGATTGAAGTGCACTTTTGTCTAATTATTATTTTACTCGGTAACAAACCAGAACGTTACAAGTTCGGTCCTAGGGCAAGCCGCAATTCTAATGATTCTAATTGAACACAGCCCTGAAAAAAGATTAATGGCCTTTTCTCTAAACTAAAAACATGAGCAATTGGATATAAGAGGCAACGATAAAATATCACTTTGATTTGAATCATTTCCAAATATCATTTTGAATGGTAGAATCTCACAAAAGAGGAAAGGAAAAAATATAATATTGCATTTTCTAAAAATTCATTATTTCATTAACTACTTGTTATGTAAATAAGTGGATTCAAATCAAAGATTATAAATTATATGTTTCTATGTACAATTTTCAATTGTAAATCTGCAGATAATTGGATCCTTATCGCATAAATACGCTCCTTCAATTTTTTTAAATAATGGGAGCTCTTTTGAATCGTAGGTCAAATAATTCAGGATAATTATGATGAATAACCTATTGTCAAGTACGTTGTAAAAAGTTGAAAAATTTAGATACTATTGAAAAGGTTTTTAAAGTTTTGTTTCTTTTTATTTCAATATCTGAAATTATTTTAACGCCTGTACATAAACATTTCAAGGTTTTTTAAAGTTTTTTGAAAACACAGCAATCTCTTGGAATAGCTTGTTTTTTATTTCTTAAATGAAATTTTGATATGACAAAAATGATGAGAAATAATATTCAACTTACAATTTCCAAATGATTGTCTTAAACCATTTTTTGATTTCTCTTTAAATGCATGTAAATTGGGATTTTCACTGAGAAATGAAAAAGAAATTGGCAAACGAAATATATTAAAACAATAGAAATCAACGATCGCACATTTCAAGTTATCATGTCAGAACACTATTATTTTCTAAGTCATTATTTGTCTTAATTCATTTAAGCCTGTAACCAGCTTAATTAATCACGAAACTTCCCTATCGGTCTCTATCCCTCTGAAATATATCTGTAGGCATATATGAATAATAATTATTAATTTAAGCTTTAATTTTCAATGTTTCTAGCTAGCGAACAAAGTTTTGGAGCTCCACAGTTTTTAAGATGAAATAACATCTATGATGTTATAGTCCTTCGTCAGCCTTTTAAAAACACATCTTCTGTCAAAGAAGCATACGTAGTAATAAAGCAATACGGGTGAAAGCAGGCTAATCTTTTGAAAACACTTCTGCTGTCAAAGAAGAATACTTAATAATAATGAAGTACTGGCAAAAGCAGGTGAAAATACTTTTTGCCCGTAAATTTCAGAGACATTAAAACCTCCTAATCAAAACAAAATCATGTTCTCACGTGATAAAAATACATAAAAACTATAAATGATCTCTTTAAATATATGTAACACAATTTTGCAGATGCGGGGCTAAAGTGAAGACAAATTTGGAATTAACTTCAATTTATTTTTCCACAGTAGAGCAGGATTTGTAGCCCAGATGGACTAATGGCATGCGTCTGCTTACATAGAAAGACAAGAGTCAAGAGTGAGCAATTTTTTCTCTACTACTTTTAACAAGAGATTCTTTAAAGGATTTCTTAAACAAGGGTGGTGTCAAGAAAGGAAATTTTAATCATCTTTACGGATTTTTATAGCTTTGTTTGTAGTGAAAGAATCGGAAACATTAATTTTTCTAAGTGCACGCAAAAAATATTGACATAAAAAGTTGTATCAGTAAACGAGAGAACATTTTAATATAAAATAATGTGGATTAATTTAAGATAAAAAAAGAGATTAAAATGAAATCTGCTATACATATTTCAATGTATCATGTTAGAACATAATTTCTTGAATGGCCAAGCACCACGTGCTCGTGCAAGTTAGATTATGTTTTAATTCATTTTAATCGTTTCATTGAATGAGTCACTTTGGTATTGCAAACGATCCGTTTTTTAATTTTTAATTTATTGTTTAAAAATATCACATTTCCGATTTATTTCATTTCATATAATCAAAATGACGTTTTTATAGGCTTTATTTTCTGTAGTCATTAATTTATTTTTTTACAAAATTGGAGCTTTTGTAAATGCAATGGCAACGCATTATTAAAAACTGATTTTTTGAAATGCTCATGCAGATAATAAAATATTTATTTTTTGCCTATGGATTTTTGTAGACGCCAGGAAACTTCATTCCTAAAACAATATTATGTTCTGCCATGATAAAAAGTAATGATAACTTAAATGAGATTAAGAGATGTTACATATTTATCTTATATTTTATTTTTAATTTTTGCAGGATTTTATATGACAATAAATACTATTAAAAATTAATTATCTATGAAACATAAACAGAAAGTTTTAAAATAAAAATAATTTAACAAGGAAAAAACATCTTATTTTTTTATACACAAGTTGCAAAATTCATACGAAAAATCTTGCTTAACGCATTGATACTTTAACGTTTAAAATAATTGAGGAAAAGAAAACAGAAATTGCTATGCACAATTTTTGATAAGACAGTCTACATTGCTGATGTTGAAACTTCATCTACTTTGAACTCGTTGAACACATAGTCAATTTACAAATTCTGCGTGAAATTTTAACTTATGAAGCTGGTGAAATATTAAATTCCACTTACTTTAATAATAAAAGGAATAAAAACACATACTTGTTAAAATTTTTCTCCTGAAAATTATCATTAAAGAATAAGAATAAACTTCTGCCTTAAAATACGAATAAACGTAAACATTTCTCAAATGTATATTTACAGAATTAGTCGATAACTGTAAATATTATTCCTAATCTCCAAACGGTGCCATTCGGAACTAAATAAACAAAATCAAGTGAATATAAGTATTTATCGTCTGCAATGAATAATAAATAACATAAGCATAATGGCATAACATAATGAGTAATAAACAACATAAACATAATGACCTAACATAATGAATAATAAATAAAATAAATATTTTGTTCAGAAATAAACGTAACTTACATAAAACGATTAAATAACTTGCACACATGTAATTCAATTGCTCAATATGAATAACTAAATAAAAATTATAAAATCGTTATTATTGTGTATAATTTTGCCATAAACTGCTATCAAAAAGAATAATTTACATTTCTATGAAATTCAATATCTCTTATAAAGATGAATAAATGCTAAATATTAAAATAAAAATTAAATTTCTTTCCTCGGAGTCCAGACTAGAATAATTAGAAAGAAATGTTCCCGATGAGAAAGCTACGGATAGTTTAAGCTTTAGAAATGTAAGTTTCACAAATGTAAAGTTCCTGTGTAGAAACACAGTTCATGCATTTTTAGATTTTTATTGTTTTGTAGCGGTTACATAACTCTGCTACCTTCTCTTTTTATACAACAGATGGCGTTTTCTTATTACATAAATATATATTTTCCAATCCTTCGTGGGAATCCTTTTAATAAAAGAATGACGTGTATTCTTGAGTTCGTGTTTCTTTTGTCTTGTGAAATATGGAATATATAATAGAAGAATTAAATAACTGTTCCTGGAACTTTCATATTATTTTTCTTTACCTCATAATGAAGTTATAAACAGTCTCGTGTCTCTACAGTTTTATATAACTTGGATTCATTTTTGAGAATACTCCTCCTCTAAAAGTTAAAATTACGTTTTGTATTTAAAAGCTTTGTAGATTGACACCAGTTACTTTCCCTTCTGTAATGTTCTAAGAGAGATTGAAAAATTTATATTCTCGCTTATTCTAATGCCAATTCTTATTCTAATGAAAATTAAATTCTAATGTGAAGGCTTATTCTAATTTTTTCTAATTGATGAGCGGCTATATGAGTTGAGAAAACATTCGGACATCTGCAGAGTAATCAAAAAGTTTTAATCTCTTAGAAAACAAACAACTAATCTAGATGTTGAAAATTGTTTACGTCGTGTTACCCAACATTTTCTCCCATCAATTTAAACAGTTCATTTTATCATGACCCAAACGTAAACAGAAGTGCTTTGTAGTTTTATCGCTCTTCGGATATATGAGCTAGATTACCGAAAGATGATGCTATTTTTAGTAACTTTATCAAAAGAGTTAGTAAACTTTGTATACAGAAACACTTGTTGGATACTATTTTAAGAAGTGTTGATAAAGCCCCTTGAACTTTGAGGTCCCAAACGGGAACAGATTCTAAACAAACACAAAGAGGAAGAGGCTTCAACAATGATTTCAAAACTATTTTCACTTTAAAAATCTGGAATTTATTTAATGGGCTGAATCGGAAAAAATGGTGCATCTTAGGAAAAAAAGAGTTCGATAAGAAATTTTTTAATGAAGTCGACGACCGCTTCAATGAAAAAACATTTCAATGAACTGTAGTGAAAGTAATGCGTGACGTCACAGTAACGTAATTGCGTATGTCCTAAATATGTGTTTTGTTATGCTATTCCATAAGTTTACGTCTTTTTAACTTCTCTGAAAGATGCACAGTGAATGCTAAAACTATGTTGTCATAACACATATGACGTGTAGAGAGTAGATACACATGAATAATTCCATTCAAGTGTGAAAACCAATACCAAAATTGGAAATAAAGAATATAATATTGAAACCAGAAATTCTTTGGGGATAAATTTATCTGTGTAATTCCAAAAACTGAGCACAATATTTTTAAAGAAAATAAGTAGTATTGTTAATTAAACAAAGAAACAAAGGAAACGTTAAACAAAGAAAATGGACCCATTAATAAATGCCAAGAAAATAAGTAAAAATAAAATAATCCAACATATTTATGCAGGATTTAATTTTAATCTGTCCCAAACACAGAATGCTGTCGTCTATGCAAATTTATCAACATTCAGAAAGTTGATATCTAATACTCAAAGGCAAATAAAGTAATATGCCAATTTAACATTCTAGAGTGTCTTGAAGGATAATATCTTTATATTCGAATTTAATCAAAATATTAATAATAGAAGATTTTTTCAGATGTATTTTGTTCTTTTATTTGAATTAGAAACCTTAATTCCCTGAGACAAGGATTTCCAAATAAATGAAACAAACATCATAACATAAACTAACTTCTAATAGCGAACCAGATTTTTAGTAGGATAGTAAAAAAGAATTCACATCAACAATAGTAAAAATTCACAAAAATTCATCAATTGTTTCAATTTCTTGGAGAATGCAGATGGATTTCTCTTTTAAATAAATAAATTTACGATTCCTTATCACTCTATTTTTACCATTTTATTTATTTTTAGAATAATCTTTCTAGGAGGCCATTTATATTTAAAAAGAAGAATCAGCTATTAATCAATCGGATCGCTTCTATGAAGGTTAAAATAATTGTGGAGTGGTTGCGTTTGTATTTGTATTTACAGATCACACTTTCCGATGACTTAACGTACATCTTAAGGAAGAGTAGGTTAAAGGGAAAGTGATGTCCATTTTGTAATTAAAACTTAGTATCTGCTTCATGATCATTCAGAACCCGAAGGGCTTGATAAAGGTAGAATTTGTCTTTAACGGACTCTAATAGAATAATTTTTTATTAAATAAATAAGTAAAATTTGGATAATCTATAACGGTAAAATTTATGTAATTAAATGTTTACGTTCCATTTTGAAATCAAAAGATGGAAATATTTTCGTTGAATTTTTTGCTTCTAATGTCGCAATTCTTATCCATTCTGTAAAGTAGGAAAATATTGCTTAAAGCAAAATACCAAATAAAATAACTGAAAGCAAGCAAACTCTGCTTGGGAATCAGCTAAGAAAACTATGGTTTTAAATATTTTACAGAAATATCTTACGGAGAAATACTTATTGATGGAGTCTTAAGAGAAAGACGTTCCTATTTAAGAATTTATTAACTAATTTATACAACTTGGTGTCGAGGAAATTCTTTTTTGCGGTTGAAAGAAATGTGAATAAAAAAGCATCTTTGAGAGAATAAATATGACGATTATGATCCATACATTGAAAACTAAATAATATATAAGTAGTAAATAGAATATAAATGTATTAGTTAAAGTTATGATTCAATCCCAGTATTGGTTTCAACAATGTTTAGTATATTTGAAAGTTTCTCATGTTTCTATACGTCATTTTTGGTCTCATGTTTCTGTACGTCATAATAGATCACATAATGCCTCTGTTTCCTAGAAATATTTTAAAATAAAAATCATATCCCAGATTTCCACAACTGGAACGATTTTAAAATAAAAATTAGTTGACATGCGCAAAGTCAATCAGTAAAAATCTGTTATGACACTATTATTAAAAAATAGTACGTTCAGTTAGTGTGATAAGATGTAATCCATGATAATGTTGCTAAATTATTGCTATTAATGTCATGGTTAAACAGCTAGTCACTGAAGGAGACTAATTAGATATGGTTTAGTAGAATCGGCAGAAACGAATGAGCTATGGTGCAGCTATGGTGCATACTGGAGGATTCATTCAGTGTTTGGATGAAAACACAAAGACATTAGTGATAGCATGCTATTAAAAAGTCCAAAAGCCCTTCTACAATCATAAATAAAAAAAGAAGTATTTAAACAAATAAACACGCACGCGCATGCACACACACTTAAAAAATTAAAATGTGCAAAATTTAAAAATTATTGCACATCAAAAAGTATGCGAAAATTTGATTTCAAAATTTGATCTTCACTAACATAAAAAAGCCAAGAGAATCAAAGCAACATAAAAAAATGCAAAGTAATCAATGTTATAATAAACAGATTAGATTGCAATTGCAGGAGTCATTATAAAATTTATTTTATTTGACGATAAAAATAAATTCCAATTTAACTCTTGAAGCATTTCAATCATAGAATTGTAATAATTCACTTTCAATGTTTAAACAAAAATTCTGATTTCCGAATTCAAAATTCTGAGAAAACAGTAAGAAATAAAGTCTTGCTAGAGTAAAAAGACTTTTACCCAAGAAAAATCTTATCATAGAAGAGAAATTCCTATTGAAAATAGAAAACGTAAGTATTATTTTTCTTATCATTTAAAAACTTTTCATTTATACGAGCTTCTCATTTTATGTATAAAAATACAGACCATAAAATTTCTCGATCATGAATGATAAAGGACATTCCATGTCAACAATTAGTTGAATTCTTTTAAACTTCACCAATATAAATAAAAAAAGAGAGAAGCGTTTGACGTCAGAACTGGACGGGAAATGCATGTTATCAATCGATAATACTTTAACAGAGCGCAGAATTCGATAAAAATTTTCTGGAAAAAGATCTTTATGCTAGAGAATGTCAATATTTTTATGGTATCTAACCAAGATTTTTAAAATTTTTAAAAATGAAAGCTAAATGGTGCTTCAACATGTGCAAATGTTTTTATAATAATATTAAAAATGAGAACTACTAAAATATCTCTATTAGTAAATAATAAGGAAAAATAGTACCTGTATTAGCGTTTTTCAGACCAAATCATATAACCCAGCTACCATAGAGCTACCATATTTGGTTTATGATTTTATATGCTATGCTAAATATAATAAATTGGTGATTATACATAACTAGCAGTACTCGCACGATGTTGACGTTGGCACAACATCCAAGAGGAAAAATTAGCTTCAAACTTAAGTCTAGCCTCTGCCCGATATGACATGGACATGTTACGCAACATCAAACAAATATAAAAATATACTTAGAAATTATCAAAAATAGCTGCAAAACAATTTTGTATAACACACATTCATAAATATTTAGACTATATGTTCGTAGACAAAGTACAGGTGATCATTTTGCTCCTCAGGCGATTCATTCTGTCTCCGCAATTCAGTTGCAGTATGATTTAAAGAAAGACGGTCATTTCGCTCATCAGAGAATTCTCCTTTCCTAAGTGTAGACATTATTTTTCTGATACTCGCTAACCGAACGTATCCTTTCTCTTTATTTGCCTTATTGCGTAATAAACGAAGCTTTTTGGTATTTAATGTGTTCCCGCCAAGGTTAGATTTCCTTCTTTCGGCCATGAGATTTGAATTGCTGTTCAAAATCAGACGTAAACAAAGAAATGTACCACATATGCATACCACAGTTCTTGCTATTTGAGCATGCGCAGTTTGAGGTTTTCGCGACTGCGCGTATTAGTGCAAAGTTAAAAATGCAATCATAAAACTTCTTTTTTTTACATGACTTTAATGTACTGTAACCTTCCCCAACAAATGCTCTACAAAATGGTATAAATATCTCAAATATCCATTAATTATTGCTCGAGTTTTTTAAATTCAGACACACAGATGTTTTCAGGAGACTTCATTTTATACTACGTATAGATTACTTAATTAATTGCATTTATTGTAATATATAAATATATACCACGTAATCTGAAAATGTGGGCCCCAGAATGAAAATTAAGTTCATGTTTATCGCTTTTATACAGAAATTCCTGCAAATATAATAATTTTTAATATTTGCAACATTTTAATATTAAAAAAATATTTTTAATAGCACAAATTTAAATGTCAAGTGACCTTTTTTTCTTAAATTTTAAAAAGTTGTCATAAATATTTTTTGCTTAATTTTTATCAATTTTTATCAATAAATTGCATTTTTGCAAATAGTTACAAGCCATATCCATTGTTTCATCAATTACTTAATCGAACGCTAATGAAAAAATGGTTCTATTAATTGTGTGTATTTTTAAGGAATCAACAAAGGAAATTATAGAACTGAAGAAAAAAAAATACAGTTTCATACAAATGAACCAGATTAAGTTTTCAATCAAATTATGACATCATGGCATATTTATATATAATTTCCTTTTTCTATAGTTGTACATAAAGTTTCAAGAAATCATCTTTTTATTTTTTGATATTAATGCATTTTTTTCTTTTTCTTCTTTTGCATGCCATGTATCCAATCTGGAATTTTATTATTTATAGTTCCCATTTTAATTATTTTTATACAATTAATTCAATCACAATGCATTTATTTAATACAATTTCACATTTTAAATGCTAAGAAATAAATTTTTTAAACTAAAATAGGGAACCATAAGAAATTCTATCATTAAAAACAATATTTTCTTTAGTAAAATTATTATTTTATCATACAACTGTAGTCTTGAAGAATTCAGTAAATTTCAATCAATGGATAAAATAAGAATAGACAGTAGAACCCATTAATAAAATGTTGAGGACATTTAAAATCATTTTTGATCCATTCGAGATTAGGATCAAGAAGTTCGTGGCATAATATTTTCCGCCAGCTACGCTATTTCATTCATCAATACCCGCTGTGTATGCAATGCAGACAGTTCAGCAATCAAAAAATGATTAAGTAGTTTTATTGTCTAGAGTGATGCATGAGACTAAATTTTCAACCAATTTGCTTTTTTTTTTGAACGACTTGCTTGAATTCAAGATCTTTGTGTACAGAATCAGTGTTCAATGTCAGCTGATCAACTGAAATGAGTTTAGTATCATTTACATTCCCCTTTTTGGAGCAACAAGAGGGATATTTTGGAACGGATTTTCTTATATTGAACAGTGGTCAGATGACGAGGATGCACTATGAATTTGCACTATATAAATGAAAAGGCGGCCTTGAAAACTAGGCGTCACAAGCCTACAGTGGCCCTGAATATAAAATCGGAAACAAGCAACTCTGAAAAAGATATTTAATGGCAGCAAGTGTACTTTCCTCGATACTAAAGAAAAAGCGCATATTTAGTACTTCAAAAATAACGTACATATAGCGTGATTATATAGCATGAGCAGACAAACAGGTTTTAAATAATTACAATAACGTATAAAAAAGTAATTAGAACATAATTGATATTAAAATAATAGAGAAAGTAAACATAAAATAAATTTAACCTTTCATTTTAAATTAAAAATTTAGAACAATGCTATCTATGTATCATATGATTAAGAAAGCAAATCATACAAAAGTTGTTGTTACTTATGGCACTTGTCATGGACAAGCCCCCGCTGATTATATCAGCAGATTTTAAGCCTAAGAAGCACTTCTTGCTTCAAGTAGTGCCAATTAGGGCCAGGAGTACGACTTTAGCTACACACTCATCACAGTCGCTTGCACAGCCCCTTTTTACAGGGGGGTACAGTGCCGCATCTTACAGACAGTACACAGAAGAACAACCATGCCCTAACCGGGACTCGAACCCGGGAAGCCCAGAACACGAGGAAGACAGCTGCATCTGTGCCAGAAAGTCGGCATACAAAAGTAAATAAATAAATGATAAAATAAAATAATGATTACACATGAAAAGTTATTAGTGAATTTCAAATAGTTATCGAATGTTTTAGAAACAAAGTTAATAAACAAAAAAATATCAGACGATATCAAAGCTAAATAAGTGGCAATAATAAAGTTACTGCCATTAAAATATTCAAAACATAAATAATCTATATCGAATGCAAAATAAATCTGACAAATAAATAATATTATTTGAATTTCTTAAGGTAATTTGATGCAATTGTGATAACCAAATTGTAAAACTGGGATTTTGGTTTTAAGTTATATATTTAGTTTAGTTTTTGATAACTTATTAAGTTTTTGATAAACTATTCTAAATATTTTTGTTTTCATAATTTAATCTTATTTATGAATAATAACCATACGAATTAGGTTTTGCATCTTCTCTATAATTGTACAATCATAACAACAAATTGCACTATTATTGAGATTAAATTAAATTATTTTAATAGATTCGCTTACGAAACCGGGTGTAGATAAATTTAAAATAAATTAATAAATAAAATTATGATTTGCATACGCAAGAAACAAAAATTGTAACTTAATTTTTAATTTCTGAAGCAAAGCTTAATCTTCTTAGGATTTTAAGTTATGATGATGTAAAATAACATAGATAACTTACGTACATATCTAAGAAGAGTGATAAATATGGAAAGTGAAAATCACTTTCATTATTAGAGATAAGAGTTGACGTTGTTAAAGAAAGAGTTCAAACGAATTGCCTTAGAAAAGTTTGGATAAAAATATGTAACTACAATTTTATTTGTTTAATTAGTTAGGATCACTATTGGAAATCGGCCATTACTTTTCTATTTTTCTAAATCCTCAAAAAATATTTAAAAATTTTCTTCTATTACTTCAGATGATAGCATTAAATAGGTTTTCAGAAAAAAGTGGCAAAAATTAAATTGGTTTGTATTTTGTTTCTATTATTTAGTCTAAACTCATATTGAGGTTATTTTTTCTTGCGCAAACCTTACTATTAAAGTTTTTCAAGATAAATTCAACAAAAATTAAAGTTTTTAATTTTTTTAAATTTAATTTTTATCAGATTTTTATTGTTAATCGGTTTCTATAATGCCATTTGATATTATAACACTACATTTTTAAAATAGGAATTCTTTTTAGTTTCCACTTTTGGACAAATGAAAAAAGTACAAATAATTTTCAACAATAGTGGTTTAAGAAAAACAAGTTAAATATTTCTAAAAATGATACAAATATTGATATAAAAGGTTTACCTGATATCTCTACCTGTCTAAACATATTTAAGTGATTTCAAAAATTTTGGTTAAATTAAGAAAAAAAGTTTAAAATATTTTATCAAATTTAAATTTTATAAAATTCTGTCTTATTTGAACGACCTTAACACTCTTGAGCCCATAATAATATCGATAACTACTAAATTTAAACTATTACTTTCAGATTAATAGCTTTTTCTTTACACGAAAAATTGACATTAT
>JAOUZG010032119.1:255878-282523 GCA_026289955.1 Argiope argentata | reverse complement strand
TCACACTCTCCCTATATATATATATATATATATATATATATAGGGAGAGTGTGAGCTAATGGTATGAATTGAAAAATATATCGCAATATGTTGAAAAATATCAGATTAAAAATTTAGAATTATAAAATGCATTTCAGGAAAATATGTTTTGAAATTCCTGTCTCGTAACATGTCTCAATTAAACATGTCAAAAAGTTACAAATCAACTAGCTACATTTATTTTGTAGGATAAATATGTAACACATCAACGATTAACTCTAAACAAGCATTAATATAATAATCAAATAACAACTTTCTCAATCGAATATGTTTATGTACAAAGCACGCATCAAAATGGATAACAATCCTGTTATTTTGAAATCTATATTCAAGTTCCACTGAATATAGTTTTACATTTCTTCTTCACTGGCGCAGGTGGGGAGAAAGAGAAGTACCGAACACGGTGGATTATCGCCGTTTCGAATCACTTTTTTTTCACGTATTCTAAAAGTTTTACACATTTTTTTAGAAGTAAGCATTCTAAAAGTTTTGTGAACATTCTAAGTATGTACTTTTACATTTTGTGAACATTCTAAACGGGTATGAACATTTTAAATATTTGATTTTATGCTTTGTGAATATTTTAAAAGCCACGGAAAATATTCTAAAAGTTTTGTGAGCATTCTAAACATGTGATTTTACACTTTGTGAACATTTTAAAATGCACTTTTACACTTTGTGAAAATCCTAAAATTACTTTATAGTTTTTTGCTAATTTTTTAGAATTTTTTTTTATTTTAAGCAATAAGCTATTTTAAGCAATAATACTAATTAAAAAGAAATGTGAAATTTTTATTACAATTGAATAATAAATGAAAAAGAAACAAATTTATCTCTTTAAATACCATAAGCAGATATAAGTTCTGAAGAAAGATATAACGAAGCATTTAATAAGCATACAGAAAACGATAATAATCCATTCCACAAGTTTTTACGGATTACAATTACATTCACAACAAATTTTATAAAAGCAAATTTTCATTTTTTTAAAATTCAAGAATTCATATTTCTCTATGGAGTTTCATTATTTTGCCAAATCGAACCAATACCAAAAGTTTCCCATTAATATCTGAGAATCAAGAGGAGATGTTTCCAGAAAAGTGAAAATCCCTTCCTTCTAGAAAAGGCTGGATCAATGACTCTAGAAAGCACAGAAGATCGATGATTCGGTATAAGATAATCTACTACAGCTACCAATAATAAATTCAGAAACAACTAAACTTTCCTTGATTTTATTTCTCCCAGTTACCTTCTCGCTTATCAATAAATCGTTTAAACCGGAAGCTGCGAAATATTTTGTTTTCAAAAATGCCTGAAAATCAATACAGTCTGGAAGGCTGACCTCCCTTTGGATGTTTGTCAAGTATTTCCTTTTATTCTTGATGTAGTCTTTATTATTTTTCAGGTTACTGGGTTTCTAAAAGTAATGATCTTTTTCGCTGTGGGTTAAAAAATGAAACTCCTAAAAAAGTTTTTATTTAGGTCATATAATTTTGGGCTTTCACTTGATTATCACTTGAATTGTTTGATTATTATTAGACTTATCATTGTCGAATTGAGGATGTTGTCTTGGCCGGACTAATCATCAAAACAATTATAACGCTATGCCAGCTGAATCGTTTCAATATCCGAAATGATCCCCTTTGCCTTGAATGTAACAGCGTTAATGATACTTTACACATAATTCTCTCGTGCAAAAAAAATACGTATTATAGAGACAAATTGTGGACTTTTCACCCGTTAGATAGATAAGATACCTCCTTCAAAAGCGTTTTGGGTAAAATAATGGCAAACAAAACCAAGCTGCAAATTTCTCTTCAATCATTGAAGCATTTATATTAATTCTATTGACAGCACTCTGCTGAAGTCTCTTTGTATCTCTTTCCTTTATCAGAGTTCCATGCTGCGAGAACTCTCCGTCATCTTGCACTTCATCTTTCCATTGAAACTATAGTATCTCAAAAATGGACTTCATCGCACCATTTGAACTTCAATGTAACTATCAACTGACCGAAACTTCAGTTTGGCTGTTAGTGCGTGTTCTTAGTGTTTGTTGACGTCATGATTTTGCTCTCTACAATTGGAAACATGGGAGGACAGACTTTAATGCTATGAATCCCAATTCCCTAATTTTCAAGTTTCTAGACTTATCATCTCCTAAGCCTTAACTGAACTCTAAACTTTTGAATTAAGACAGTGAATTATAAATATTGTTGTTGTTGTTGCTGATCCCCTTGATCTAAATCTATACCAAGTTCAAAAGATCGTGTCGCACGAAAGGTCAAAAGCACTCTCGCTCTCATCCGATAGTTGCCTCACAGAGGCACCGATACAAGAAATAATATGAGAAGGAGAGGCAATAGCCAAGCAAGGGCAAGTGGAAAAGGTCCTGTTAGGACCATCGAAGATTAGACTTCTAATGTGGCCAGACCTTAGCCTAGCTAAGGCAGATTGGGCAAGTCTTAAGCGGGTGGTCTGCAAAGATAAACCAGGGCGCTCTGCGGCGTGATTAGAAATGTTCCATGCTAAAGCAGTTAGCTGCAAAAAAAATTGTAACAGAAATTTCAAATTTCAAAATTGTAAAAATCTCTACTTATAATAAAGATGAAAGTGCAATACTTTTCAAAGATATTTTTTTTTGCATTAATTCGAAGTCCAAAAAGTTATATTTTGAATGATGATAATTTAATTACTTTCGTCTTCCTTTAATTAACTTATAATCCTATTTTTAAGAATATTTGTCACAATATTTTCAATGTTGTGAATGAAAAAAAAAAGGTTTTTTTTCTTGTTCATCAAATATTTGATTGCGTGATTTTTCTTACATTACGTAAAGCTAAAAGATAATTCTATTCTCTTTAATAACTACGTTGTTTACAGATCGAATAAAAAGCGAAAATTAAATACCGCAATATTTAAAATACAGATGAATTGGACATTTAGACATATAATAGTGGTAATTTGATTGCTTTTTTCTTAAGAAATCAAATCATACTTTCCAAAGAAATTGCATAAATTGTTTAGATAAGGGGTTACACAATAATGTGTATTGTCTAGTCGATTCACAATATTGGGTAACTCCTTATAGAAGAAAGATAACTAAGTATGTATAGAAGAAAGATAACTATTGTAACTATGTAGAATAACAAAGATAATAAAAGAGCATCCGTAAGAAAATTTATTATACTTGATTCATTTTATTAATAATAGTAGATAACATTTCAAATTGTATTTCTAGTACCTAAACAATTTTATACGATACATAGATACACAATATTGTATAACCTCTTATAGAAGAAATAGAGAGAGAGAGAGATAAAAGATGAATTTCCATACTGTAGAAAACAAGGGTAATGAAAGAGCACCCATAAGAAAATAGAGAATGCTTGATTTACTTTACTGATAACTGTAAATAGTATTTTCGAAATTCAAAGATTCTTTTCAATCCATACTTGATATCTTTGAACCAAAGCATCACAAACATCTTGAAAATTCTCTGAGCGACGTGGAGGGTCGCGGAAGTTATGGAACGCATGCTAGAATATCGTTAAGAGCACCTTTGGACAAACCCTAGATTTTAGTTTAAGCTTACTAGATCTATTACTTACTTTAAGAACTCTAAATTTGGGAATTAATTGCGCGCGAAAGCAATATACTATTTTTGTGTATGGCAACAGCTTGTAAATGGAATTGTGTATAAGAAAGAATAAATTGGAGTCAGATTAACTTCGAATAAATTATTTTATATTATGAATCCACAACTTTGAATCTTATTAGAAGGAGAAACGACTGAATGAAATGGAATTCAGAGAGAGTCTCAACAAATATTTTCAGCACTATCCAAAGAAGAGAATCAGAGTGCAAGAAGTACTTTTATGCTTTCCAAATTTAATTATTAATTAAATGGTTACTTTTAATTTAATTTTGATTCCATATGATGAGAACCATTTGTTAATAAACTTGAAACAACCATTAATGTTAAAAAATAATGTTAATA
The DNA here is from genome assembly GCA_026289955.1 of Argiope argentata. Taxonomy (NCBI): domain Eukaryota; kingdom Metazoa; phylum Arthropoda; class Arachnida; order Araneae; family Araneidae; genus Argiope; species Argiope argentata. Next base: position 278,487 of record JAOUZG010032119.1, on the reverse strand, counting down.
ATGAATTGTTAAATATATATGAAAGATTGAAAACAAAAAAAGTTCTTTATCAAAGATGTAGAAGTCAAAATAAGAACGTGTATGTATGAGACCCTAAAAGAATACAATAAGCATATTAAGTTGCAACGAAAATCGTTAGACAAACAATTATTAAATTTCATTAAAATTTAAAAAGTATAAATTATAATTTTAATTATTAATTAAAAATGTAAAATTGATTGAGATAAAAATTGCCGTTACTAAACATTTCTATTTAAGATAAGTTTTAGATTATAACCTAGCAGTTTTAAAAGTTTAGAATCAATGGCACATAGGATAATACAATATTATTTTAAAAATTGTTTCAACTGATATTTTTTTGCTTTTTCTTATATGTAGTATAAAAAAAGTACAGGGTAAGTCAAAATGAATATAGCGATTACAAACGGCTATAACTATTTAATGAAAAAAGATATATCGATAAGATTTACACAGAATGTAGACGGAACTTCAAAATTTATTAACGTAAAGCGCACGTGCAGCCAAGCGGATGCCTGCGCATGCGCGAAATCGAACTTCGCAACGACAAGAAACCTGTTCAGCGCGGCGTCTCATTAGTGGAAATGGCTAGTCCCGTGCAGAAAGCATTCTCTGTGTTGGAATTTCACAGTTGCCGTTCTGTTATTACAGTGCAGAGAAAATTTCGTCAGCGGTACAATGAAGAACCTCCAAATGCGAACAACATACGCAGATGGCATCGGATGTTTGAGGAAACAGGATGTTGACACCCTGTGATTTCTACCTATGGGGTTATGTGAAAGACAGAGTGTTTGTGTTTCCCTTGCCCAAAACAATTGAAGAACTGAAAGTACGCATTTGTAATGCGCTTGAGTCGGTTAATGAACAAATGCTTCAGAATGTATGGCGTGAAATGGAATACCGATTAGATGTTGTCCGTGTGACCAAGGGAAGTCACATAGAACATCTATGATTTCTGTATATAAAATTTTGAAGATTCTTCTACATTCTGTGTAAATCTTATCGATAAATATTTTTTCATTAAATAGTTATAGCCGTTTGTAATCGCTATATTCATTTTGACTTACCCTGTATAGTAACCATCAAGGAATTCGATCCCAAAATTTTGGCGAATCTTCACATTTTAGGTGTCCTTGAGTTAGAAAAATCCATTTTTATAAAATTTCCATCTGTCTGAAACGCAAATACACACAAAAAACATCATATATGACTTAAACTAGAAGGATGAAATTTCTTATGCTATCTTCGGACCAAATTTGTAGATATCTCAAGAACGCCTAAAGCTAGGGGGTGAAAATTGGTTTACGGTCTTTTCATCAAATTTGCAAATCTTGAGCAAAATTTGATCTGAGGAAAATCGTATGTCCGGCTGTTTGAATACAAGATAACACGATAACTATAAGCTGAAAAGAGCTAAATAGATAAACTTTGATACACAGATTTAATACCTATAGTATATACACTTGTCAAATTTAGAGCAAAATCCAAAAATATTTTTAATTGTCTGTCGGTTGCACTCCCCCCCCCCGAAAATATAAACGAGATGATTCAAAAAACGCAATGATTTAACTATTGTTTCGAACATTCTCACAATAACGAAGCGAAGATGCAGACTTTATTGTCTGTAAAATGTGCATTAAATATACGCAACACAAGCTACAAATACACAGCAAATTAACTCTATTTAATTCGATAATTTGGGGTAACAGCAAAGCTGTAGAACTCACGCCAAAAAGAAAGGACGTTCTCTTAAGCTAAGTCAACTAAGGTAGTTCGTTCTCCAAACTGATCTCCTTCTACTCCTTAAGCATCCCACTAAAGTGAGCGGGGTAAACGTAGAAGCTGCGTGCTCGTTCCCGACAACAGTGAAACTATGCAACATTCTCTAATAACAAATTTTTATTTCTTAGCTTCTTCTACACATTTTAGCGCGTAGTAAAAACCGTTAGCGACCTCATTATGCCTCCACAACACCTGCATCTCTTAGTTATTCAATTATAGTAACCTTCTGTTGGAAATCCCCTTATAGCGGCCTTTTCTCGCTGACGTGATATTCTGTTATAATTAATTTTATACGATTAAACTATTTACAAATATTTACACAAAAATAAATTACTATATATTAAATATAGTATGGGATTTTGTGATTGCAAATTAAGATTTGTGCCAAATTTTTCTTTCAACTAGTTGATTTTAATTTAGTTTATATAAAGCGTTTCGTTATAAAGCTACACTAGGGCTATTTTGAGGCAGACCTCATAATTTTGAACCATGGTCAGAATACGAGGGTGATACCTTAGTTGGCACCTTCCTCTCCACACCATCTGGGAGGACATTTGGTCTGATGGATTTAACATGCTCTTCGATTGAATCGGGTCTCAAACCTCACACCCTACAGCTTAAAAGCCGAGATTTTACCACTACTCCACCACGGTCCTATACATCTGGCTGGCACAAATGTGTCTAAAGCACAAAGTCGAATTTTAGATTTATTAAGGGCAATCCAGGAATTAATCCCAAATAACTCGCCAAGGTTGGCACGACAAAATCGGAAAAAATACTAAATTCCGGTCAAAAATTAACATTCCGTGAATATTGCACACCACTGTCATGTAAGGCGTTTTCTAACATGACAAATTCATTATAGAGTATGCGAGAAAGTTTTGGAGAGACCACACCTCTGGTTTTATTTTAAAGAGTCTCACACATATTTATAGGTAGGAATGATTTCTACAGTACACGTTGATTAAACTTTGTTTCAGCTTCAAGAAAAGTAAAAATCAGTTAAGAAAGCAATGTAAAATCTTTCTTGAGCAAAAATGACAGCAATCATAAGGAATTTGCTCATTCTGATTTTTTTTAAAAAACACGTGGAGCATCCTTCAAGAAATTCCACTGCCCAACACTTTAAAAATTATTCTGTCCATTGACATTAGAAGATGAAACGACTGAACACCTTTTTAAAAGCGTGAAAGATTTCACGGCGTCTCTGATGCAAGCGGACTCATCAAATTTCATCATTTCGTGAGATTACGTCAGAAAAATGAAATGTTATCTGTATAGAAACAGATGCAAAAAGGGCAAACTCTTCAAGTATGACCAAACATCCATCGTTCACTGCCACCGGTTTACTGAACTGTCTTTCAGCGAATAAAGTTGTTATTATTTTTTAAACTTAAGAATAATTCTTACGTCAATGGGGAGAAAGAATCTGAAAAATGTTTAAATGTATTCATTTTAATATGACGTTAAATAGTTTAAATTATTTATGACAGCAATATTCTAATGTAAGATTGCTTATTGAATTCTGCTTCCGAGACTCGTAAAATTATTTCAACGTTTCCGAATATTATATTGATACTGATAAAAAATAACAATTATTATTGTGTATGAAAATTTATTAAATGTTTAATACAAAAGCAGTAGAATTAATGAGTTAAGAAGTTGAAAAATTATTCTGTTCATCAAAAATAACTAATTTTTTTTCTAAAAATAATGTTATCTTTCTCTCCCTACACAAATTTGTGATATTCGGGCAAGGCAGTGAGAGCTATAACGTTTTAGATTTTTATTTTCCATGTCCCATATCCAGAAGTCGTGCGTTTCGCAGTATAGTTTAAAAATGCATACGGATTTCACGAACAATAGTCATATATCATCGATCTTGGTCGTGAATCGAGAGTATATTTGCCACAAAATTTGATGTAATTTAACAAACTTCTGTTAAGATCATACCCTGAATACATAGCTCAAAGTGGGCTTGATTTATCGTGCTCACATGCAAGCAGATAGAGCAACAGGACATGTATAATTTTCTTAAAATTGGTTTTGGGACTCGTTAAGGTAAAAAATGTATTATTTTTCAATTCCTTCTATTAGTTTCCATTCTCCCTATTTATAGCTTGTTCAAATTTTCAATCGTTAATAAAATACCTTTTATTCCTCAACTCAACTTCAGATACATTTTTTTAAACTTATAGTGGATAACACATGATGTTAATACCATTTTTTCAAATATTAATAAAGTTAATATAATAAAAAAATAATTTTATTTTAGTTACTTTATAATTAAATAAAAAGTAACTAAAATAAAAAAAAATTCTTTGCTGATCTAAGTAAGAATTGACTTAAAAAATATTACTTGTTTCATTTATTTTTAGATGTTACGATGTTTCATAGCTAATTTATATGTATAAGATAATATATACTATAATATCTATCTATTTATATGAATAAGATATATCTATCTATAATTTTTATATTTTTAGTTTACTTATTGTTTTAGTCAACGCAAGCATTTAACAAAATAAAAATATGGATATGAAACAGAAGTTTCCTAAAATTTCTGGAAACTATTTGCTATCAATAATTATCAACACAATTAATAAAATCACATGCCATTTTTGAGACTTTTAAAAAATCCCTTGTAATTTCAGTTTCATTTCATTTATGTATTTATACTCATATGTTAAAAGCTAGTTTAATTTTAGAATCCATTGAACTTTTTGGAGGACAATCAAACGGAAGCGATTCGAAATCAATTTAAGATAATGTGTAGTTAGAAATTATCTCAATCTAATGAAATTTGAAGCTACATAAGGTATGAGATTGTGACATTGTTGTATCAGCACATGAATTCCTTTAATTTTCGGAACAAATTGCTAATGTACATTATATTACATTATTATAAAATGAGAATATCAAGAATTTTCTAAAAGCTTTGAAATTAAAAAAATTAAAATAAACAACAATCAACATTTTTTAGAAATCAATGAATTCATTGTCATATTCTTAATTTCACATCATTTTCAATTCTCAAAGAATGGACTTGAAATTCTATCAATTAAAGATTGGATTCGTATGACAAATAATTTTGTTTATAGAAAATGTTAAAATGTTTTTAGAAGTTCTTTGCAATTTGAACTACGACTTGATGTAAAAGGAGCAAATTAACTATAACAATTTATTTTTTTATTGGTATGCTTTATTAATTATTTTTGACACATACAAAACTTGGTGATTTTTTTTCTTATGGAATGAATCTTTATAAATTAATAAATTTGTAAAGATTCATTTAATTTAGGGTTTTGCTTAAACCCTAAATTAAATATTAATAGTGATTAATTTAGTATTAATGAAAACAGTACTATTTGATACTTGCCGGATAAAATCAATAAAAGTTTGAAGATCAAAGGTTTATGTGTAATTTAGCTACTTTTAGCTGTTTAAAAGTTAGATAAATAATATTAACTAAATAAAGCGATAACTTGACTAAATGATTCTTTTATTCTGTTTTTTCAACAATTCCTGATTCTTCCAGAAACTTGCTACAGAATGAATTTCCAGGAAAAGAAGATGATAATTTACATCTGTTATCTATTTAAACTTAAATTTGTTCAAACTTTTTATATTTAATATTTCCTTCTGAAAATGCAGATCACAACGTATTACCAAATACCAAAAATTGTAAATTCTCATAGTAAACATATTTACACAAGCCGTCTAGCATCCTTTTAGATGCCCAAAAGAATCAACTATTGAAGATTTGGCACAGATTATATAAGTTCCTTACACTCTTTTAAAAAAAAGGAATTTTCCAAATTTAACCTTCAAAACGTAAAAAGTTCAATACTGGAAAAATTCTTAAAGTTACTTGATCAAAAGATTATACAATTTAATAAATTTTAGCATTAAAACATTCATAAGTTGGTATATTACTGATAAATTATGTAATTTGTATGCGAAATATTAAGATCACTAAAAAGTCATTCAATTATACATAGAGCTATCAAATATTTCTTAAAGTTATTTCTTGGATAGTATGTCTCTTAAACAAAGGCTCTTCAAATTATAATTACTTTTTAAATAAAAAATTCTACGAAGTTTCAAAGTTTTGCATAAATAACTCGGCAAATAATAATAGGTGATCATCTGACAGCGTTTCAAAATCCCGAGGTCCTCCCCAAATTAGATTTAGTGTTACTTTACAATGGGGCGTTAATATAACTTAACTAAACTAAGAATGATTCCAATAAATGATGAACTATTTGAAAGTGGTATCAAATGTGTACGTAGTTTAATATTATGTAATTTCGAATTGAGAGATATCAGTATGTTTTAAGACATAGTCCGATCCCAACCACAAATTTTCTAACATCTAACCGACGTTGTCTTATGCTGGTCTTTGGCATGCGTCATTTCCCCTCTAAAAATGAAGAACATATTTCCTTAGATGACCTTATGGATATCATTATACTTCAATAAGTGTTAACTAGAAAAGACGGGAACGAATCGAAAGGGAAAATTATCTTCGGAAATATTTTCCTTTGTAGCATTAGAGAAGATGTCAAATTGTAACCCCATGATTTTTTACCTGAAGACTAAAGTACTGTGTTTAAAGCCGGAGGTTATCTTCTAAAAACCAGCACGTTCATTGAAACGCGATGGCCAAGGTCATGCAGCCATTCGATAAAACCCGAGAAAAAAAGCTACCGCCTTTTCACTAAATAACAAAAAAATTTCGTCCTCAGGGCAATTAAAATTGTCATTTAAATGTTTTTGCATATCTTATTGTATTTAATTATAAAATTTCTATCTTTGACCCTCTGATATCCTGCCCATTTTGCTACTTTATCACGTTTTCATACATTCTCAAATACTCTTCTCAATATTTTGCGGAAAGCATTCAAGTATGTTTTTAAATACTAAATGATTTTTGTGAAAAAATAATAAAAAAGGCGAAAATTATTATTTCATTATTATTCTCGAAATTCATACTGTGTAAATGCAAAACTGCTGAACTTTTTGCGATTATTTCAAAGATTTATAAAAAATTCCGATTTATCAGTTATGCAATGTATCTAATATTTATTTGGTAAATTTTCCATTTTATTAGGCTATTAAATATTTTTAAAAATTTCATTTATCCTTTGTCCACGATATAATTATAAAAATCCATTGTCGATCTTTCAAATTTCAACTAAGATCGAAAGAAGATTTAGAACTTCTTCTTGCTGTAACTCAGAGTTATTTCAAAAATTTAGTTGGTGTCAAAAAACGGATAACTGAGATGCATAAATAGTAATAATATTTTCTAATAAAAATGAATTTAAGATAAATCGAGGAGATCGTGTATTAAATCACAAGATTTGACGAGAAACTATTTGCCAAAAAATATAGCTCCGTATGTATATATATATATATATATATATATATATATATATATATATATATATATATATATATGTGTGTGTGTGTGTGTGTGTGTGTGTGTCTGTGTCTGTGTCTGTGTCTGTGTGTGCACTTTTGTTTCATAATGACATCTGAACTCTTTTGCGAAAAAAATATATCAAATATCAAAAGATGTATTCCCGAAAAATAAAACAGAAAGAATTGAAGATAATCTTTAATTTCCAGAATCTCTTCAAAAATTCTTAGAACAACTTTGAACTTACAAGAAAAATTATTCCCCCAGAAAACTCATTTTCAGATAAGCATCAATAAGAAATAAAAATAAACATATTAAAAACGTCATAGTAAATATCTTTTCAAATTATTTGTAACAAAATACTTTTCATCTTTGCCAATGACGAAGAACAACACAACTTAAGGTCCAAGACCTTGCACCCGAAATACGGAACGAAAGGGAAGTTTCTCGCGTGATCCACATAGATATTTTCCTACTTGACTTCGAAATATCTGGAAGGGGTTACGATAACAGATACTGAAAATCGCAGATTCCAATAAGTAGCTGATTTCTCGTATCGTAAACAGTCAACATCGAAAGGGTCGAAATATCAATAAAAGGGAAAGCGGACCAGATATAGATGCCTGAATACGATTAACAGACGAACGTTTACACGTGATGAGCACGTGGGAAACAAATGCAGGAGTTCGAAAATGAGTCAAAGATTGTTTGGTATTAAAGTTTTTCCAACAATTTGAGATAATCTCTTTATTTTTAAAAATGTTACTGAAATTTACATTAGAATTTACAAAAAGATAGTATTGTTGTTAAAAAACAGTTTGAGAAAAGAAAGCTGTTAAAATGTTGCTAAAAATAAAATTGTCAAAAGATATTTATCCTTTTTTGTCAAAAAAAATGTTCTTTTTCAGTTTGATCTCCTCTAATATTATAAAGTGAGTTTTTTCAAACCTTAAGAAAGAAAACTTATTTTCCTTTTTCCAAAGCAAAATCGATATAAGTATTTTTCTTGATCTTCGCCGTGATCTCAGACAGGGCGATGAAGAATTTCTAATATGCCGATTGGTTTTCATTATTCTGATGTATTTAAAAGCAGTGTCGGTTCGGTACCCCTACTTATGACAGAATATTTCTCCTACGGGAAGAGCTGTACCGTGAATGGTGGTAGTCCTTATGACAAAACCTTAATTAGCAACCATGCTGATTAAGGTCATTTAAGTTTTTCCATATGCCGCATGGCTTCTTGGAGTAGTTTTTTGTGATTATCATGAGCTCAAAATGACAATTATGGCTCCAAATTTCAAAACGAGAACTCAACTGAAAGGTTTCTTGATTCCATTCAAAATTCGTTTAGTAAAATATTCATTTTTCTCTTTGATATGTTATAAACTCCTTTTTTGGTATGGATGAAGTTCTGGCAAAAATCATTATCCATGCAATTTATACAAACAAAGAAAAAAATCATAAAGATTAGTAGGATGAACAAATATTTCTATAAGTAATATAATGCAGGTAATTGAAATGTAATCCATTCTAGAATTCTGAAAAGAAGTTCTGAGAAAAGTCAAATCGTCAATAATTTTACATGAAAAAACGAGACTGAAATCATAGTATTATGAGATAATTTCAGCTATATTAAAACAATGCGAGACACAAATTTGGTTATCATAATATATTCTTAAAATGTAATAATATTATGAATAATAAGTGAACTGTATACATCTAAAAAAATACCCCACGATCAGTCTTTTTCTCACTCTTTTTCTCTCTATGTGTATTAGTTCATTGTAACTGTGAAATCTGGAAGCTCAATTTCCAGCAATTTTCTCTTTAGATAGTTGCATATGAATTTTTTTACATTTAAGTATCAAATCGCAGTGGTGCAGTTTACTTCTTGTATACCAGATAGTAAACATGTAAAAATATCATTTGTAAAAATATAAAATTTGATGAAACTGATTATTAAAATACTTTAATATTATAAATTTTAAAATTTCATTCTTCCTTATTAAGCGTTTTTATTATGTGAGAACATGATGTGGTTTTCGTTAAGGGATTTTGAATAATTGAGGCACGAAATTGCATAGGCAATGAATAAAGCATAAACGACAGTCTTCATTAACATTTTTTAATCGCTTTTATTATGTATGCTTCTTTGACAGGGGTTTTTATAAGGTTGACTTTTACCAGTATTGCCTTTTTGACAGCAAATGCGTAGAACTATGACATCATAGCAGTTATTTCATCTCAAAATCGGTAGAGCTTTAAAACTTTCTTTGTCAGTTGGAAAAATTGAAAATGAAAGTTTAAAAAAATTATCATTACATACACATGTATATAGATAGAGAGAGGGGGAGGGATTGAGACCGATAGAGAAGTCTTGTGATTGTTTCATTCCGGACTTAATTTTAATGAACAAAACTAATTAAATCAAATAATGGCCTAAAATTTTTGTTCTCACATGATAACTTGAAATTTTGAGATCGTAGATTTCTTTTTCTTTTCTTTAATTTCATGCACGGCTTGCATTTCACACCTTTCATTCACAGCGTGATATTCACGTGGTCAGCAAGTGCTATCCCTCCCTAGCAACAGAATAGAGACTTCAATCGGTTCTTTCCCACTCCGATAAGAAATTTCCCTTCGTCAAAAAAGCACACGAGAGTATCATCCAATACATTGTTTGTTAGAATCAGTAACTAGCACTTGGTTTTATTTTGGGAATTTCTAGAAGGGTCTTAAGACACACATGAACACTGCATGGCTTCACACTGCAGCAGAGATTTTTAAATACCTCTTGAATCTACATTCTTTTTCTTTTCTTTTTTTGAAACATCCTGTGTTTTTTTTTCACGTACACGTGGTTTCCATGCAACAAACTAATATTATTACATTTTAAAGCAGTTTAAAGCAAACATTCACTTTCATTGATAAGAAATATTTTCGTTATAGAATTCATATATCAAAATATTAGTTTTTGCTAGAACATTTACTAGATATATGGCAAAAGAACATGTCTTTGAAGAATGATAATCACGTGAAATGCTGATGACCAAAATTATTTCTGAATAGTTAACAAATTGAATTATTATTATTATTTTGATAGGTATCTTTACTTCCAAACGTTTTCAAACAACACGTGATGTTCATTCCAGATTGGACAGAAATGTCATTATATTTTTACTTGATTCTTCCGATAATGGATTCGTTTTTCGTTATGTCATTATGTATTCATAATATTACAAGATTTTTAAGAGGTTTTGACGATTAGAGACTTATGAGTGCATACGCTTGAATGAGATATTCGTTTCTCGACATTTTCATCATAATGTGCGTGTGTGTGAACATTATGTTTTTGGCACTTTTATAGAAATTTTGTCTGAATTTTGTAAAACCATTGTGGAAACAATTATCAGAAAAATGAAATCCTTTGAAATGTAAGAAACCATTAATATGGAGGGTTTAAAATTAAGAGCAGTTAATATTTGCTTAAAATTTTATCACTCGGTTGTCATCAAATAACTTATTTGTTCTAATTTTATGTAGCTCCAGCAATCAAGGGATTTGAAGTAATTCTATAAATGAATAATTGAAGGAGGTATTCTAGAGAGAGAAGGTCAATTAAACAAATTTAATTTCTATGACAAAATTTCAAATTTCAGAAATTTCAATGGCAACATCCATTTTTAGGTATTATTAATAAATCCACATAGTGTAAATCCATGTATGGAATTGGAGTGATGTCACAAGAACGAAATATTTCGGCATAGCACGCGTGGCTGAATGGGTATAGGTCCAAACTCGCAACGTCAGGATTCGTTGCCAAGTAACTAGACCAATGGGCGAAAGTGATCACTCCTATCCGGAAGATGTAATCTGGTTCATGAAGCTATCCCATATACTCTCCCATCAATGAGTCTATGAGGAGAAGAACGATAAATTAGAGCCAAGCATATGGGAAGAGTATGCGTGTCGCTGGTGGTGATATTAGTTGTTGTATTTAACGAACCTAACGACCTTTGCTGTCGGTAGAGAGCACCACATCAGCTGTAGAAAGGTGATTCTTCAAGGTCGTGGGTCACCATTGTGGATGGATGGTTATAGGACCAAACTCGCGATGTCAGGGATCGTAGCCGAGTAACTAGATCACTAGACAAAAGCGATCACTCGAGTCCTGAAGCTGTTATCTAGATTATGAAGTTATCACTACACACATGCACAAAATAAATGTGGGAGCAATTCAAAGTCATATAGGAGCGAATGAATACCAAAAAAGTATAAAAGTGTCCGAAAGGCTTCACGTATTACATTTACAAATTGACGTTTTCATTTTCTCGTATATGAAATGTAGAGGAAGAATCGTTAAAAAAATCTAATTTGAAATTTTAAAATTATCTCAACGGTTTAGACCTCCGTGAGTGAGAAGAATTCATTTATGGAAAATGTAGTCTGTCAGCGGCTGTCTGTAACGCTTTTAGTTTTATGAAATATGGTTGAAATGTGATTGCTACACTAAATTATTAAATTGCTCTCAGATTTTGAGCAAACTCCTTTCAAAAGCAGTATGCTTGTCTGTCCAGATGTTAAGAATTAAAATTAATACGATAACAACAAAATGGAGAGAGTTTAATGGATAAAATTCGATGCAAAGATTTAACAACTATGATGTAGACACCTATTAGTTTAGTTATATTTACGGCCCCTTGTAAAGCAACACTAGGGCTCTTTTAGGACGGATCTCGTAGTTTTGAATAGTGGTCAGATGACAAGGACGACATTTGGGCTGATACTCCTCTCTCCACACCATACTACACCATCGGAGTATACATCTTTTTAATTTTTCTTAAATCCAACTAAGGATTTATCGTCTGTCAGTCTGTACTTTCAGAAACATGTAAATACGGTAATTTAAAAAAGCAATGATTTAAATGCATCGAATTTGATATATGATTTTGAGACTATACATATAATTATTTGCCAAATTTCTGTTTTAATCGATTGTAAAATTGCATTTAAAACACAAATTCGATTTTCGATTACGATTAACCACATGATAGGGAATTATCGCAAAACACCCGCCATATTCACACAATAAATTTATTAGAAATGCTTAACTCAAATCAGAAGTTAATAGTTTAAAATTATTGTAGGCCGATGCTATACAATGCGTTCTCTATCATAACACCTTTATTACAGAATATGCGAGACAATTTTGGGGAGATTACTCCCACTATTTTTATCATGTCAGAACATGATGGGTTTTTTTGGGAAGAGGGTTCTGGCGTCAACAAAAATCCGTAGGTGAAAAATTGAAATTTTATCATCTGCTCGAACATCTGAAAAAAAAAATCAGATTTTAATAACGCGTTGCCATTGCATTTACAAAAGCTCTGACTTTAAAAAAAACGTTAATGACAACCACAAATAAAACCTAGAAAAATGTCATTTTGAGCACGTGATTATATGAAATGAAATAAATAGGAGATGTGATGGTTTATTGAACAATGAATGCGAGTCAAAGTATTTTTGTATTGTTTGCAATACTAAAGTGACTCATTCAATGAAACGATTAAAGTGAATAAAAATATAATTTAACTTGCACGAGCACGTGGTGCTTGGCCGTTCAAGAAATAATGTTCTGACACGATACATTGAAATATACATAGCAGATTTTATTTTTATCTTTTCTTAATTTTGTTTACTTCATCTAATTTGCAAAACGGAAAATAAATTAGTCAAGCATATCGTGTTAAGCAATTAGGATTATTAAAATTCTATTGATTTAGAAATAACTCAAAAAAGCTTGCATTATGGTGTATTAAAATATTCGAATGGAAATATGCTTATTTTTGAACAACATCCTCAATTATACAGTAACATCATTTTTTTAAATTTAATAAGTTGCTTTCAATAAGTATAGGAAGTGACGATAACAGTTGTTATTCTAGACCATTTATTTAATATCTGCAAATAATTATCATCAGTGACCCATTAAGTATGGAATTCAAAGGTTCCTCTTCTTAATCATCTAAAAATCTGTTAAGGACTTTCTAGAGCTTCTATTTAAGCATGCAATCTGGAATTTAATAGACATTTTGTTTATTTTGAGCGGCACGATGATATCCATGCATCGCCTTTTGATATATTTAGCAGAAAAAGACAAACTGCCCTTGAAATAACAAGGACACATAATTTATCGTAAGGTTATGAATAAGTCATTTGTTTGCCTATTTATTCCAACAACTGATCTTATCGATAAGTAAAAGCATACTTGATAATGATCCATGTAACGAAATCATGCTAATTAATCACTTTGAATTTTAAGTGAAGTGAATTCAGTCGTGTCATATTAGCAAAATTGTCATTACTAGTGGATTTTTTTAATCTAAGGACTAAAAAATTCACAATTTTCGCTCTGATTTTGAATAAAATACACAAAATTATTCTGCTATGTACTTATGGATAGATGGATGTACCGCAATTTTCTTAGACACGACTCACATTCTAAGAAACTTGCGTCATTGTTTTTAAATCATCTTGATGGGATTAAAACAAACGTTAATGAAAAAACAAAGTTAAGTTTTGCAATTAAAATTATATTTTAAAGAACGTACAGGTGGATAAATTCCAAAAATCAGTTTGTTGTTCTTGTTTTTATATTAAAAATAGATCAGAGATAAATTGTAAGGTTTTACTTGATTGTTATTATTTCTAATTCCATGGACAATGTCGCGGACTCAATCAGCGATTTTAAGCCGAGTGTGCGTTTCTTTTTTTAAGTAGAGTCAACTAGAGCCAAAAGTACGTCTTTACTACTCATGCATCACATTCGATTGCTCAGCCTCTTTTTATAGGGAGGTACATTCACACACCTCACAGATAAAACTGATGAAGAATGATCATACCCTAACCGGGACTCGAACCCAAAACACCCAGATCACAGAGAAGACGTGCAACCTCTGTGCCAAGACTTCGGCTCTTACTTGTTGAATTAGGTTGTTCATTTCATGATCTTTAACGAGGCATTGAGCTCTTATTCACTCGTGAAGCGATAAGATTGAAAAATAAGTCTTTTTTTTCTAGAAAATGACAAGAATTTTATGTTCAAAAAAGACAACTCCCCTAATTATCATAGAAAAAGATAGTTCGAACTGAAAAAATTCTAAATCAGAGACATAAATGAGGCTCTCGATATTATTTGAATTAGGAAAATCACCCTAAGTTGGTTAAAGTCACAGGAATTAGATTCTAAGACGCGTAGATTATAAAAATATTTTTAAAACCTAGATAGATTTACTTTCTTTAATATATAGAAAATGCAAAGTTTAATTAATACGTAAAATATTTAAAAAATTGAATAAAGGTAAAGTGGAATAACATTGAAAAACAGTTAAGTAATCTAATTATTAAAGTAATAATTTACAAGACGATTGATACCAATTACACTTCCCATAGAATCGCTGCAGGAGTAATCTCGGACATGGATGATGGGAAGCTCCTGTTATGATGGTTGGTTGACGCCATTCTGGGGTAGAAAAATTGCCAGGAAAAACAGCCCTCTCTCGATGATAATACGAGCTTCCTACTGGAAGGGTCGATCAGAGACCGGTGATGTCCCTTAAAACTCAACTTTAGTTCTCTCCAATGCTGCCGGTCATTCAGAGTTTTAAATAAGCATTCGGACGAATCCAAGGAGCTATTTATGTGTGAACTTTCCTGTGTTACATAAATACAAATATATATAAAAATTAAATATTTTCATAATAAATTCTAAAAAAAGAAACCAATTTAAACTTTTAAATAATAGTCCGGAAGAATATTCCTTCTCAACTTTTACAAATTGCAGAATATGGTCGCAATTTATGAACAAATAACGGCAGTTTCAATACTGCAGTATATATATATATATATATATATATATAGATATATATATATATATATATATATATATATATATATATATATATACACTGAAGAGACAAAAGTCATGGGATGACTGTTAATATCGTGTCGGTCCTCCTTTTGCCCGGCGAAGTGCAACAACTCGACGTGTCATGGAGTCCACAAGTCGTTGGAAGTTCTCTGCAGGAATATTGAGCCATGCTGTCTGTATAGACCTCCATAATTGTGAAAGTGTGGATGGTGCAGGAGTTTGGGCACGAACGGACCTTTCGATGATGTCCCATAAATGCTCGATGGGATTCATATCGGGCGATCTAGGTGGCCAGATCATGCGCTGGAATTGTCCGGAATGTTCTTCAAACCAATCGCGAACAGTTCTGGGCCCGGTGACATGGCGCATTGTCATCCATAAAAATCCTATTGTTGTGTGGGTACGTGAAGTCCATGAATGGCTGCAAGTGATCTGCAAGCATCTGAACATAACCATTTCCTGTCAATGATCGGTTCAGTTGCACCAGAGGACCAAGTCCATGCCATGTAAAAACAGCCCACACCATTATGCAGCCACCACCAGCTTGAACAGTGCCTTGCTGACAGTTTGGGTCCATGGCTTCGTGGGGTCTGAGCCACACTCGAACTCCTCCCTCAGCTCGTAACAGCTGAAATCGTCTAAAATGGTCTAGGGACCAGTAGATATGCTCATGAGCCCAGGAGAGTCGCTGCAGACAATGTCGTGCTGTCAGTAAAGGCACTCGAGTCGGTCTTCTGCTGCCATAGCCCAAATGAATTCGCCGCACAGTTCTATCGGACACGTCCCTCGTACGTCCCACATTGATTCCTGCAGTTATTTGACGAAGTGTTGCGTGTCTATTAACATTGACCATTCTACACAGACGTTGGCGGTTTCGGTCGTTAAGTGCAGGTGGTCGCCCACTGCGCTGTCCATGATGGGATGGGATGCCTGAAATTGCATACTCTCGGCACACTCTTGATACTGTGGATCTCGGAATGTTGAATTCACTGGCGATATCCGCAATGGAATGACCCACGCGTCTAGCTCCAACTAACATTCCACGTTCAAAGTCCGTTAAATCTCGTCGTGCCGCCATAAATCACGAAAAGCCTGATCACATGAATAACTTGAACACAAATGAAAGCTCTGGAAAACGGACTGCGCATTTATACTTTTTTGAGGCGATACTACTGCATCTGTATATTTCCATATTGCTATCCCATGACTTTTGTCACTTCAGTGTATATATGCATAAAAATTCCCCTCCCCCCTAAAAAAACCATGCTGAAAATTTGTTTAGGACAAAACTTACGTCACATGGTGATTTGAATGAATTACACGGATCAACTAGAATTCTGATAATCTGTCCCAAAATTTAAAATATTCCCAATTGCTACAATTTTCATTTAAAATTGTTGGAATATTTTAAACAATTATGAATAATTGGATTTTAATTTTTTAACTAGATTTTAGAGTATTATTCTTCTCAATTTCTACTTCACCTTAAAAATTATAACGATTTTTTTATTTTTGAGTAATTTAGTCAATTTCTTAATATATTATTGACGAAATTTCCAAAAGGAAATTTCGTTTATTATCTTTCGAAAATGAAATTGAGGGAATCTGCTCATTTCAGTCTAAATCTTAATTTTAAATAAATAAATAAATATAGAGTTTCTGATCATTGTTCTGTTATTAATAGTTATGCTTCTAAATAGAGAATGCCCGAAAGATTTATCTGTTGAACTATCTTTACACTTTAAAGTTTTCACAGAGCGCCCAGTTTAAAGAAAAACAAGTAATTAAAAAATTAAGTCAATTTCTTCTTAGGAAAACAAAGAATTTTTTTATTTTGTTACTTTTTATTAAAAAATTACAATTAATATAAATAATTTATTATAATTTTATTGATTTTCACAAGAATTGAAGTCTTATTCTTCACCTTCATGTGAAAATACCGAAATCCTTGCATTTTATAGATTGAGCTGCTCTCTGTTGATTTCAATTTTCATAACTGCTAAAATTCTATTTAAAGTATTATAAAGAAAACTTAATTCATATTTGCAAAAAAGGTATTAACATTGCGTGTCAAAAAAATGCATTTGAACTGGAATGGATGAATAAAAAGTATTTTATTAATGATTGAAAATTTGAACATGTAAATATATATAGGGTGAATGTGAACTAGTAGTAGAAATATAAAAAAAGATGCCTATCAAATACAATATACAACTTTACACAAATTGTAATGTCGTAAAAAAATGAATTTTTAGCCTTTTAATCTATTATTAGATCTACATACATACCATATTTTGTTGGTATGTATGTAGACATGTCAAGACAAACATGACAAACATGCCAAATTTCAATTGTCTAAGAAAATTATTTTCAAATTTTCAATTTAGACACACGCAATTGTGTAGATTACCAACCGATGAATCGTTTGTCAAAGAAAAATTTCATGAAATTCTATGATTCCAGTATCAAAATAACATTAAAAGAGGAATCCATCCAGCTCTTAGCGTTTGGGAGGGCTCATCGTGAACATGAAAGAACGTACAGAAAGATTGTATGAAATCGAATTTCACCAAACATTTGATACAAATCTGCAGAAACAAAACTAATTTCAAGCTTCTAGCTACCTGCGATTTTAAATTCATATGCTTACAAATAGACAGGCATATAGTTCGAAAACAAGATTTTTTTAGAACTCAAGTTAAGTTTCAAACGTTGTGAGGAATGCTACAGAATACTGATGCCAAATTTATTTGACGATTACAAAGCTTTCCTTATTTATGTGCAAGACAAAAAAAATGTTGTGAAAAAATTTAAATTTCCGAGAATACTCATTGTCGTCTGCTACTTAGTGTGACGTTCATTAATTTCCTCCTCTTTCGTAGTAATGCGATAATTTCCGACACATTTCACTCTCGCCCACATCCTTCCGCGGAAAAACAAAACCCCGCCGACTCTGCGTCACGTGTTCCCGAAGATAGAACGTGAGCGGATGAACACAAACAAACGGAACGGATTCCAGCTCGCCTTCTCGGCAGCTGGAGAGTTTTCGAATCGAATCCACGAGTTTCCGGACCCGCGGTTCGTGAAAAGTGCCTCCGCAACGGACAGGTGGTCTTTCAGATTAAAGACAACAAAAAGCATTTATGATTTGAATGTGGTCTGCTCCCTTGTATCAGAGTTTTTGATCTTGTTGCATGAGCCGCAGGTTGAACTGTTTGCTGGAGATTTTTATGTACAATTTCATGATACAGAGATGCTGTTCTGACGCAAACACTGCGTGCTGGATTGGGGAATAAATCATTTTACAGCACGTTTTGCATACTGATTTGCATGATGATTTAATCTGGAACTAGATAGAAGCGGTCTCTTAAACCATGATTCACTAGAAAAAAAAGGAATTTTGCAAATGGCCACATGCATAAGAAACAGTGAAAGCAATTTTATAAATTGAATATCAGAAAATTTCTATAAAACGGATGCAAATGGGAAATAAAATCTTGAAGAGAAAATACTCTTGCGCAGGTGATCTCAAAAATGCATTCGAAATGATTTTTGGAATATTTGTAAATAAACTAGAATTAAAAAAGAATCCTCCACAAAATTCGTAGCTTATAAATTTATTGATTCATCGTAAGTTGATGAATCAATAAATTTAAAATAATATATAACAAGTAATATAAAAAAAGTTTTAAGTCAATTTTTACTAAGGTAACTATGCGTGAATTTAAAATGTCAATTGGGACAACACAAATGCATGAATTTTCTACCTAGTTGGGATAATGCAATGCAGATTAGAAATTTTTAATTTCCTTTATTCCGTTTTATTTTTATTCGAAAGTATTTCATAATGAATCCGAAAACTCTATGAATTAACGATTTTTAATTTTAAATGTATCAAACATTAAGAAAATAAACAGAATCAGTTGAAATAATCGGCGGAAAGCATCTTAAGCCTAACCTCATTGGCGAAGGAAAAAAAAAAACTGAATTCGTTACTTACTTGAGGCGGTGAATTGAAGAGTTTTAGCGAGAAAGTTAGTTTTTAATTCATTAATAAAAATTAATGAGTTAATATTTGAAATTACTGAATTAGCATTCAGTGTCATCCATTGCAAATTCCAAAAAAATATATTTAAATTTGAGTGGATGAATAAAAAGTATTTTATTAACGACTGAGAATTTGAGCTATATATATATATATATATATATATATATATATATATATATATATAGATAGATAGAGAGAGAGAGAGAGAGAGAGAGAGAGAGAGAGAGAGAAAGAGTGTGAGCTAATAGTAGGAATTGAATAATAAACAGTTACATCTACTTAATTATAGATATGAGAAGGAAAATAAGGATTTCATAAATGCATTTATTTTTCAGAAAATTTAAAAATATCTTTCATGTAGTTTGAACAGCGTACAGCGTTTGAACTGCACCATCAGCACCTGCCTTTTAGAATTACAACCATATGATGTCTGGAAAGAGAAAAGAATTTTGTTGTGGACATTGGAATTTTTAAACAAATACATACAACACAATCGTTTCAAAACTATACATACTTTTATAAAAGTCAGCGTACATGAAAAGATGAAAAAGATATCTATTTCAATCAAAGCAAATTTCATCAATAATATTATAATTATTTGTACTCGTTAAATAATTTCAGTATAAATATGGAGAAATGTACATAAGGGCATCGAGAAAAGGTCTTAGTATTGTTTTAAGAATAGCTGATTATAACAACGGTGGATTATAATGTTTTGCGGCTCTATGGAATGCACATTGTGGGATCCCTCGATTAATAAGTTTTTCAATATAGTTTCAAATTTCGGTATATCTGTAACATAATTTATTATATTGTTAACATTTTTAATTTATTGAATTTTCGAATATGTATTTTATTTTTACAACCTAATATGATTTCAGAACAGCCCGGCAATTAAGTTCGTAACCAATCTTATAGAAGTAGGTTTTGGTTTTCTAACAATTTAGTGAATTTAATAAAAGGAATAAGAGTATATAATAATGAAATAATTACGATGAAAATAATAATAATAAAATCTTCTATTTTATTTGTTGATGGGAAATAACTGTCTTATAACCGTCATAAAATTCAAAATGCAGCGGAATATTTCAATTATTTTATGTCCTCTTCATTATACTCATTCTATAAATATTTACCAGCTATCATTCAATAAACATTCTCGCAATAAATGTGTTGCCTCAGAGAACGTCTCACTCTGAAATAGTTACGAAATAGTAATCTTTTCCGGTAATTTAGAATTTTTACTGTATCTGTCGTGTCATCCTTGGCAAGAGTTTTGGCAAATAATCCCTGACTTCAGTTATAGCATCCAAAAATAGAATTTATGTTTTATATACGGTTTCTCAACAAATTTAAATAAAAATTTGGCACAAATGTATACTTGTGTTCACAAAATCGCATATCAAATATGGCATATTGAAGTCTTTTTTTTTTTTTTTTTGAGTAACTGCTTTTACACGTTTCTGAAAGAACAGGACGAAAAATATTCAACCCCATTTGGTTTCCCCCTTTTAATATCTACCGGGTAAATAACTATGTTCGAAATTTCATAGTTGTTTACCATATAGTTGTATTGTTCGATAAACATCATAATCTAAGTCTGTTAATAGACATTTAGCAGACGATTCTTTTCATACAATTTATAACTGCTACTGTTTTTATTTCAATTAAAATATTATTAAAAGGTTAAAGGCAAACGATTTTTTTCTTTCATAAACATATTTTTATGAATATTATTTCGCTTATTTTTTGTATAGAAATTGATAATCAATTGTAAATCGTTTTGAATCTAGCAATACTTGTAAATATATGCAGCGAAGTGAAAATAAAAAAAAAACAAGAAGATGGTATTCTAAGTTGCTTGTAGCATTCTTTTAGTTTTAAGAATTTAATATGCTCTGCAAGTTATAGTTTGAAGTAGTAATTGTATGAATGTGTACTTGGATAGACAGATTTTTTCTGGACAGAATTTGCTCACAACTAGATAGAAATCTACAAATGTTATGTTCAGAGTATACAGAAAATTCCACCCATCTTGTTAAAAGAGGCTTTGAATTGCCTTTATCAAAGACAGAAATTTCCCAAATATGTGTTTTTTGAATTCAAGGAGGTTTGAGAAGTTGAAGTTCATTAAATTATTTGTCAAATTTTTCAACAACTACAATACGTTCTTTATGCTTCGTGTATAATAAAATAAAAACTAATTTCCATAAAAAATCTATCATTCTGTTGTAATAAAAGTTCGTATAACACGCGCGTAACAATTTAAATTGGTTGCTTATCTTTAGAAGAAACAAGTAAGTTGTGTTTTAAAAACCTTGAAATTAAAGTAACCTCTGAGCTGATACTGAAAGAACAATGAATCACGACTAAAATTTTTTATTTCTTTTTTAAAATCTAGAGATTTACATACAAATCGATCTAAGATTATTTCCTGTAAACCACTGATGCAATTATTTGAAGATACAGCACGTTTATAGATCAAGCAAAACTTGATAAAACTGACCTCTGAAGGACACTGGTTTTATAAAAGTTTGAAATCATCTAGAAGCTATTATTCGAACATCGAACAATGTAAATATTTATATGTCTGGTTTGGACGATACAGAAGTAATAAATCTCAACCGATAATAAAGGAGAAGGCATGTGGTTGTGGATCCAAATTTATCAAAAATTCTTCAAACTAATTTCTTCTAAATTTTTTTGGCTGTCTCTTAATATCTTAAAGTATAAATCAGTTAAAAATAGAGAAATTTGGTTGTGTCTTAAAATAACTCCCGAAAATATATTTGCAAGATTATTATTTTAAATTTGTCTTTTTTAAATATCATTTTAGTTGTCCCCGCATTATTTCTTGAATTTTAATAATTAAAAAAATATTTGTAAATAGTTTTTAATGATGGGGGCATTTGTGTACTATGCTGCAATAAATTCAAATCATTTTCGTAATTTTTGCATTTATTTAATCACTTGATTTTCTTCTATTGTTGCTAAATATGAAAAAGGAAAGATTTTATTTGCTAACTCTCCAATATACAACAGGAATTAGAAAGCAAAATTGTATTAATGCTCCATTAGGAGACAGATTAATTATCCAAACTGTTAAAATTTTGATGCCATGATGATGATACGGGACCTAAATACATGATATTTAGGTCCCATAGCATGTACTATATATATTCAGGATTCATGCCTTATATATAAAAAAGTATAAGGCTATGAAGACAAGCAGTTTAATATCAAAAACAATTTGAATTTTTAAAATTATTAAAGGAATCATTAACATTAAATTACGTATTAAGAAAGTTAACTGAAATTAAACAAAAACAATACATTCTATGAAACATTAGATAGCGAAAAGCGGCTACAAAAGGATATATATATATATATATATATATATATATAT
>JAOUZG010032119.1:237124-250194 GCA_026289955.1 Argiope argentata | reverse complement strand
ATATATTTATATATATATGAATGCTCTCACCGAATTATTAAAAAGATTAAAGAGCCATAAAACAGTAAAAATTATATATAGGATCATTATCGTTTACAAGAACGTTGTTTTGAAGCCATATTGCTCGGATGACGTATGTGAAGTTTTTAAGTACGTTTTGGTGGAGTCGAAATATTTTCAACAAATCAACAATATCGCCGTAGTTTGTGTATTGGCATTTCTGTTTAAAAAACATGAAAACTACATTTGTTACAAGCGCATTTATATAACTAATTTACAAGCACAAAATCATAAAGCATTTTATGCAGAATGAATATTTCATTGTAATTGATTCACGGAATACCTGATATCTCAAAATCAAATTTCCTAAAATTTGGTATGCATGCAGCCAAAACATTTTCGTATGTGATAGCTCACGGATTTTAAAATAGTCTCATTAGGTATGTTTCATAGACATTTTAAGTACAAAACATAGACAAAGCTTGATAAAAAAAACATTAATGACAACTTAAAATTTTAAATTTTTATTTGTTAATATTATAGTTATCTTGTAGTCTGTTGCAATGTAACTAGTTTGAGCTATATATAAATAAAATAAAAATTAAATATTTCAATTATTTTTTAACTTACTCTATTTGTCTGTGTCTTAGCATGAATGTCTCTATCTTAACTTTGAAAATGTTGTTAAATTTTCCTTAAAGAAGCAGGTTTTTTTTCAAAAACTAAAGACAATTAGTGTATTTTTTCTTCTAAAGGTGACATTTTAGCTATTTGGTACAATAAAAATGCTTCGATATTGTTTTTTTTAAATTTTTTTCCAAACTGTAGTCGGGTACCTTAAATATCTAGGCTATGGATCAATGTGCCCCAAATGGTGACATTTAAAAACACCCAAAACCAATCGATATATCATTTCCTGCACCAAATTACAATCTGACCTACATACAAGAACTGTGCGTAAAAATGAAAAACTGGCATAAATTGATGAACGATCCATAAAAATCTGGAAAAAGACATGTTTATGACATCTCGGCCCATCCACTCCAAACGAATTAGAAGAATTCCATCCGTTCCAATATCGTTTTCACCCTCTGTTACCAAGAATAACGCGACCTTCGTGAGTCGAGAAGATCCGTTATCTGCATACACTTTACTGATATTGGATGAACTCACGTAAGCAGACGTATGTGAGTGTCCGATTCGTGACGACACGCAAAGACGCACGCTGGTGATTTCTCGTGAGTCAGCCACTGAGAGTAAAAAAAATGGAGCACTCTCGCTGAGGAAATTTACGGTTTTGACACCACGTGCAAAATTCGTGAATGTTTGTTTCTGTTTACTGAGAAACAATGCGTCGGCACGCCGGTTTCACGTGATCTCGTTTTAATTTGTCAGCGCGGATGGTAGCGATATTTCCTGGGAGATGCCGATGAGGTGATTTTGATATCGGAAGTGATAAAGGATAGGGTTCACTTCATTTATTGGTGATTTGATTATCACCTGAGAACGCTTCCTTATTTGTAGATATGAGAGTAAAATCGGATATGTAAATTTTTGCAGATTTCTGCTTATCTGTCTGAAATTGTCGTGATTCTTTTAAAGTGAGACAGCGCGTTTTTAGGTTCGACTGTACTGAACATTGTATTTATTATCTCTGAATTTTTTTAGGCTGCCTTTACTACAGCTGGGACAGACAGATTGGCTCCATTTATACTGAAGATTTTTAAGGAGTGCTGAAATAATGAGTGACTTTTCACAAAATCGTCTTTAATTTACCTAAAGTTTCAATTACAACAAAGTAGTATGTAGGAATATGGTTGCTTGGTTGTAAGGTATCAATTTTAGAATGAGGGACACAGATCCACTTAAAGCTGTATAAATTAATTAATGAATTTCAAAATGAATTGAAGCAATAATATTAATTATTTAATTTCTTAAAATCTTAAAAAGGGTAATATATATGAATAAGTAACAGAAATTAAATAAGCCTCTATGTAACTAATTTCCTATGAGTTATTTTTTGAAAATTGACAGTCATAGCAGATTCACCGACCTGTCCGAAAGCACACGGAAGGTTGTAAGGTATCAATTTTAGAAATGAGGGGCACAGATCCACTAAAGAATATCCTTGTAACTGCAGCTGGTGTTCGAAAAATAGTAATTGATGTTAATAAAATGTCAAATAAAAATATTAGCTGTTATTTAATTAAATATGAATTAACCTTAATGAATTGAAAATTGAGGGTTTAATATCCTCCCGCAGTTGTTTTTTGATTGGTTGGTGCATCATCACCTCCCTTGTTTCACTGCTGTTCCAAAACGAGAGAAACCCACCTGTCCTAAAATAGCGCTTGCGTTTCTTCAAAACAGGATATTAATGTGGGAATATGGGGAAAGGTAACAATCAGCAATAATACGTAAAATGTATTTATTTTTATGATTAGAAGGATAAAACATTACTAAACTAACATAAAACACATAAAAATATACATAAAAGTGAATGGTACATCTTACTGTCTCACTGCCAAGCTCTTGTTAGCACTTATGACATAATATGATCAATGACGTAACATGATGAAATTGCGCAATACAGGATATGAGATCTGTTAGGAGTTCTCACATTAATATAAATATGTTATAATAATTTAAGTCAAACATTTATAACAAAAAAGAGTTTGGTACTTATAGTTAAATTAGCCCTATTTCTGGGAAATACAGAGGACTAATCTCTGACAGCAATTGTCGTTTTGCATCATTGAAAAGTGACGAGACCGACAACTGAATGAAAAACTCTTCCTGATCTTCTATGCAAGATACTGGTAAAATGTCTGACCAATATTTAAAGTAAATCAAACCCGGGAACAAGGAATTGTTTTGGATCCATCAGAATCAGCTACCTTCTTCCCCCAAAACTTTCCATTAGGATCTCGTGTCTTTCGGACAAATCCTGTCATTTGATTCCAATTCGGAATTGTCCAAGATTTTAAATTATAAATGCTCTCGTGTATCCAATCTGTCTTTTTTTTGAATAATCAGTAAGGAAAATAGAACCAAACTGTCGGCAAAAGAAACTCGAATAAAATGAGAACCTGGAGCAAACTTGATTTTCATGGTTGTGAAACAATTATTTCGTACAACGCAGTAAAAACTAATATCATTTCTTTATTGATAACATTGTACTAATTGGAATTATAAGGTTTAAAAAATACATGAAAGTAAAAAAAAAAATTGAAATTTGCTATCACAAATTTCATGTTATCATTTGAGAACATTATTATTTCTAAGGAATTGTTTATCATAATGAGTTTAAGTCATTAATCAATTAATACCTGTTTAAATTGATTAATGAATTTCAACATGAATGAACAATCATGTATTTATGGGTATATCAGCCATATACCCTAGATATATCGACGCATTAGGCTATACAACGGACATTCGTGGCAAGTTGTAACTTTATTTTTAGTGATAAGTCGCCAAATGTGATACATTTTCTAATCTGCCCTTTCATTTTGTAGCTTCAAAAATCTCTAACAAATACATCAGGTTCTCATAAGACAACAACATTTTAACAACAAAAAATTTAACAACGTTGACATGACTTAAACTTTTGACTTAAAAACCAAATTCCTATTTTTAAGTGATTTTTTGAATGATTGAATGGCCAAATGTGACAACCTTCTGAATTATTTTCTAATAACCCTAAAAACGAAAAATGGATGCCACAAAAGCGATGAATCATCAATTTGTTACTTACACATTCTGAAGTTTGAAAAAACTGAAACCAAAACAATATTATGTTGCCACATAATAAATTCTGAAATTGAATCGCATGGTAATATTCAAAAGTGTGTGTTTTCAGTTTAAAATAAAATCAAAGTCACTCGCACCGAAGAACCGTCGCGTAAAGTTATCTGTTACACATTCAATCTGTTAGGGTCAAAGGTTTTTCCGCTAGAGTGATGTGATGTGGAGAGGGGGTGCCAGCTCAGGTGCCATCCTCGTCATCTGACCGTGGTTCTAAATTATGAGGTCCGTCCCAAAATAGCCCTAGTGTTGTTTTAGATGAAACGTTAATATTAACGAAACTAAAACTAATGAATCTTGGTATGAAATTCAATTTTCATATGTATTTGAAAATTTTCAATATCCAATTAAATCCATCGATAGTCGACGTGTATAAAAACGCACATAGTGCAAGGTTATAAAACAGTGGTACCCGAATTTTGACCGAGCAATAAATAGGTAGATCGGTGATTGACTTGAAATTCAAGATCAATTTTGGATTTCAAATCCTTGGATTTGATTCTTGATCCTGAATCTTGAGTTAGAAGCGATTCAAAAAAAATTTTTTCTTCCCCTCCCTTTTCCTTCTCTTACAGATAAGAATTGTATTGTATAATCCAGACAAAATTTCTTCAGGTGGTCATCTATTATTCTCAAATGATTTCCAGGATGATTTTTTATTTTGATAAGTATAAGAAGAATACGTGAGCATTATATTTAGAGGCAATAAATGTAAAATGTAATTCGGCTTACTCTGGATTCTATTCATTATAGAAAAAGATACTATTCAATTAGATTAATGTTTCCCTTTTCCCCCTTAGCAACACCTCCCCTCTTTTGACTAAATGTTCGTAAAATTGAGCTCCTCCAGTGAGCTAGGGCTTTTATCCAGTGGTTTAAAAAATCAACTTATGATTTTCAATGTCGATTAATATATTTTTTATCAAAAACTATGATTTTCTAAATGCGATTGAAATGCTTCTTTTCATTCATAGTGCTCAAATGCATAAATTAAATGTAAGTCAGCATTTTTTAAAAATAAAAAGAAATACATCTGTTTTTACAAGGTTTCATTAAATTACACGGTTGTGCAGATGCATCATATTTTGCTTGCGCTGTTATATTATCATCCCAAGCTTATAATTAACATATTGTTACAAGCGGATGAGCGCCACGAAAGTACACTGAAGTTGGCGACGCTTGACGAGGAGCTTTGCGCCAGTCGGGTTGGTTTGGCGAAAGAAATAATCTGGTAGCCGCTGGATCGTTCATGAAGCTCCGGGGGCTTTTGGGCGCGCGCTTGCTCGGCTATATAAGGGATGGGTTGCCGTAGTTCCGGAAGTTTCCTCTCGGAAGAGAATTGTCTCGCTGGATTAATGGATTACTTTTCTTGCTTGTTATTAGTGAGCTGTGTTTACTTTTGCTGTTGACGTTGTGCTTTTGAGCACATTGTGACTTACTGTTTACTGTGTTGTACGATAGCTGTTTTGCAGTCTGTTTTTATTGTGCGTAAGGCTTGTATTTACGCTGTAAGTAACGGTTGACTGCTGGATTGTTTTTATCTGAAGTTTTACTTTATCGAGTCATCCTGTAAATACTTGTAAATAGCTGTAAATAAATTAGTTGTTCTCAAGTAAAGTCCATTCAATCAGAACCTGCTTCGCTAAAAAACGTAACAATATATAATTAAGTCAATCCCTGCTTAGGTCAACAAAAAATATTTAATTACTTTTTATTAAATGATTACAATTAGTATAAATAATTTATCAAAAAATAATAGATTTTCGCAAGAACTGAACACGTATTCTTCACTTTCAAGTCAAAAAATACTGAAAGCCTTGCATTTTACTGATTAAGTTAATTAATATTTGAAAAAATCGTATTAACGTCGAGTGTCATACACTACAAGTTAAAAAAAATTTACTTGAGCTTGAGTGGATGAATAAAAAGTATTTTAGTTACAATTGAAAATTTAAACAAGATATATTTATATAAGTAGAGAGTGAACTAATAGCAGGAATTGAATGAATAATTAATCATTTAATATATGAATAAACTATATAAACATCGAGTGTCATTCCCTACAGGTTTAAAAAAATTGAGTAGATGAATAAAAAGTATTTTATTAAAGATTGAGAGTTTGAGCAAGATATATATAAGGAGAGTGTGGACTGATAGTCAAAATTGAAAAAGGTGGTAATGTAAGTGTAAATCTTCTAATCTCTGAGACTAAAATAAGGGTCCAAGTTTAGTTATATTAATTAAAAACACATGCATCATGGCTATTACACCTCTCCCTGTTAACAGTCTCAAAACGTAAAACTCTATGCTCGCGGTTCTATTTTTAAACCATCTTCCTTGAAAGAGGCACCGCCGGAGTATTTTAATATTTAGACTAAGCTAAAGAAATACTTTATTCCGAAGAGAAAAAAGAGTTCACAGCTGTTATGCGATTTCTTCTGCTTGAGTTTCGGCTCTCTCTGAATCAGACGAGTTTATAGTGTTGAAGGTTGCAGTTAACTTCA
The DNA here is from genome assembly GCA_026289955.1 of Argiope argentata. NCBI lineage: Eukaryota > Metazoa > Arthropoda > Arachnida > Araneae > Araneidae > Argiope > Argiope argentata. Next base: position 243,883 of record JAOUZG010032119.1, on the reverse strand, counting down.
CCATCCAGTTGCTACATCTTGGCAATTGCCAGCAAGTACAATCTGGATGTCCGCCACTAGGGGAGCCTCGGTGTTCGTAGAGGTATTTGTACTCGGAAAAATTTATTTTTGGCCATCGCACCATTCACGAGTTTGGCGATGCGGAATTATCTGGAAAAGCCGTTGCGCAACTGTTTAACCCTTCTGTTTTGTTTGGATTGGTTTAGGAAGTTAAGGTTTTTGTTGTGTCGCAAACGAACGGTAATAAATAGAATATCATCCCCTAAAATGCATGCGTGTCATGACTGGGATTGGCAGATACTACGAGTGTTTATTTTTCTGATCAAATATAAATACACGAGAGCGCTTACTCATGAGAAGCGAAATTTCTATTCATTCCGTAACTAACCCAAAACATTCTTTTAAAAAAGTTACCGCCAGAGAAGATGTCTGTTTGGGTTCGCAACAACAAGAAAAAATAAAATTATTTTTTAAAAAAATCTTATGATTCAGCAAGTTTTTATTCAGGAGTTTTAGTTTATTTTAATTATATTAATGCCTCATCGTAAAACAACACTAGGATTATTTTGGGACGGGCCTCGTAATTTTGAACCGCTGTCAGATGACAAAGACGGTATCCGAGCTGACACCCCCTTCTCTCCTCGCCACGCCAACGACGAGGATAATGTCCATGACGGATTTTACGTGCAACAGACCTCCATAGACGACGATTCTAAGGCGGAATCAGGTCACAAATTTGAAACCCTGCGGCCCACGAGCCTAACAACCAGACCACCGCGGTCCTAAGGGGTATTCAGGAATAGATAGATGGACATTAACTATTGTTACAGATATTAAACAGTCAACCGTTTTTGAAGAGGATATTTGTCACGAAAAAAAAGCACATTTTGCGTTATGACTAGTTTTTTCGTCAGGAATAATAAGTAGTGACTATTTGCAGTTTGAATTATAATTTTAGCAAAAACTAAAACATATTATTAATTTTCAAGATGTTTAAAATATTTTCAGACCAAGTCAAAGTTAATGAAACAAATAAAAGATCATTAATAATTACTATTAATAAATATCGCATATAATATGAATTATTTTTCTTAAATGTATCATTGTGTTGTATAAATCATCCAAGAAGCAATGGGGCAACCATTAATGGTTTCAAAATATTCAATAAGTTCCATTATGCATTGTAGTATGCTTTTCTCAATGCTCTTCTGTAACAGCAAATTAAAATAATGAATAAATTTTGTATGCTTCTTTTCATTTAGATACACGATTTTTATCTTAGTTTAAGTAAATAAATAAATACGATTCTCGAAAAAAAATTGCTTGGATTGGTTTCTGAAGTTAAGGTTTTTGTTGTGTCGCAAAATAATAATAATAAAAAGAGTGTCATATCCTATAATCTATACATGTCAAGACTGGAATTGGCAGGCACTATTACAATTGCTTCATAACAGCATAATTTCATATTACGCATACTCTGTGTTTGACGAGCGTACACGTCATTTCTAAATTTTTATGACACAATTTTGATATGTTTTACCGAAGAGGTCGAAGAGTTAACTAGTTAATAATAAATGAAAAAGAACGAAAAGAAGGCTTAAGTACTGAAAATTTTATATGAATCTTTTATTTGGTAAGATAAATAGAATTTAAATGAAGAAATTCAGGAGGACATCCGCTAAAATTACGTAAATTATTAAGATATCTTGTTTTTGGATATTTTTTTTCTATTTTTTTACCTTTAAATTATGCAAACTCTTTAAAGTACCTATTTATAACAGGAGAAAAGCAAATATTCAAAAAAAGTGACGGTTTTCTTGTATTTATATCATCTTCAGGAAAATACAAATAAATTATTTATTTGCATGAATCACGAACTATTTAAATTGTTGATATAGTATAAAAACTAGTGTTCACTTAAAAATACTCCTCTCAAAATTCCTTTTAAAGAATTTATTTAACTTATAATGGATAATTATACACATATTTTGACTTGTCAAGAACTTTTTTATCGTTAATATGATTAAGGGACCAAGATCAACAACCTTTAAACGAAAATTTATGAAAATAATGAGAATTTAACCAGTGAAATATGGTATATAATTTTCATAAACCATATTTGAATTTCACACCCAATCTGATTGAGATTTGTATTAACATTACAATTGTTGCTGAAAATGCATATTCATCTTGAAATTAACAGAGCTTCAAAATTAAAGTTATTTAACTGTTTGTTGTTATAATTCGGGCTTTAAACTTTAATCTTTGAAGCTAACATTAAGGTTTCTTTCTTCTTTTATTTTCTATTCGGAATTAGAAAAATCTCGTTTCCTATACAGGCATCTTATCAAATTTTTAAAAGATAAAATATTTATAACATTGAACAGAAGTTTTTATTAATTCATTTAAAAATCTAATTTAACTTAAGGTATGCGACTAGATTTGGAAGGGAACTTCCCCTCAAAAACTTTGAATTTTTGTATGATTTTTTTATTAATATAAGGATAAAATAATGAATAAAAGTAAAATTATTTTAATATACTTAGCTTTTGAAAAAAAGGCATATTTTGATGTAAATTTGTTGTTTGTAAATTTGTTGTTTGTAAATTTGATGTAAATTTGTTTACGTAATTTGTTTACAAAAGCTAGGATTGTTTTTGTGAAAAAAAATTGTCCCAGTTTTTCATTTTCCTTTGTAATATTACATGTTTGACATATCTTAAAGTGTAATTAACTGCTGCCTAAAAATTATATTGAAAAATAATTTTTTATTATATATGAAATTTTTTAATTTTTTCAATAATATTTGCATTAACCAATCATTAATTTACTTTTATAACTTTCAACATCAAATCCATATAGTAGTTCATTATATTTTTTAAATAATGAACACTAGTTATAAATTTCATTAAGATATCTGGACTTTTTAAGGATATGACAATATTCTTACTGTAAAATTATGGGAAAAAACCACGCTCTTCGAAAAATGGATTTTACTTTTTCAATACTTGTTGATAAGCATCAGTTATATGTCAATAATTTGTTACGACTTGGCTCCTAATTGACATAGATGCAAAATAAAGATATCAGTGAAAAGAGAAATGTATCTATTATTTAATATTGCAAAAAATTGAGAATTTTCATCCAAATTTATGTTTTTAATCTAGTCGGATATCTTAAAGATATTAGATCAATGTAATTGGATTGTTAGTCGAGAATTCAAAGAAATATAGATTTAATATTTATATTTTCACTAGCTTTTACCCGCGACTTCGTACGCGTGGAAATTATGATGTGTATATGTAAAAACTGAGAGTCTAAAATGTTATCAAAACTCTAAGCATGCATAAATTTTCAACGTCAAAAATAAAAACAACCAGTTCAAAAAGCTCGAACAGATGTTTTCACATTTTTTTTTTAATTTTTTGTTCTGATAAAATTCGTCAGCAGACGATATTAAACAGAAATAATAAATGAATACCCGAATCAGAAAAATAAAAACAATGTTCAAATGAATTCAGATTTTTTTGTGGTGGAAAATTTAGTTTTTATTTAATAAAAAATTAATCACTCAATTAACCGGAATAAAAATTAGCCTATGCTCTTCTGTAGACTATGCTAAATTTCACTCTGTGCTAAATTTCATCCGATTTCCTTCAGCCGTTCTGGCGTGATTGACGGACATCATCCATCCATTCATCCAAACTTTCTCATTTATAATAGTAAAACAGATTTAGTTTACTCTTTGGATTAAAATCGAATTAGTAGATTCCTTGATGAACATAAAATAAAACTTTGACCTTCTAATGACTTTGAGCACTCGATCCTCATGAAAAATGAAATTTTCAATCAAGTATCTGTCAGATCTTACTTCCCCATCTGCAATGTTGAAATTTAAAAATAAATATGCACAGTTATAAATATAGGATTACCATATTTTCTATAGCAGCTTTGACCTTAAAGTTACTTGTATATATTTTTTAAAAATTCTTTACGTCAATCACGACATAAACGTGGATTTTCTCCCACACGTGTTCAGTTTACGAGCATTTCAAAAACAAGATCAGAAACGTGCACCTTTAACACCTGTTGCAGAAAAATCAAACAACTTGTATTTCGTTTTGATGCATGTCTGTCAATCTGAAAACCACTCCTTAGTAACAAAAAGGAAACACACCATAGATTTGTGTATGTTCTGAGGGGCAAAAGAAAAGCGTTACATCCTGGCATTATTTTCAATAAAACTCGTTTTCCTTTAAGTGTGTAGTATACCTGTACACATGTATACAAAATAATTTTAAGGGATCTAGTGGCGCCTTGACCTTGAAACTACACTTATTTACAAAGAGAAGGAAAAAAATGGTAGCATTTCCCTTCGACACTGGACCAATTTTCACCTTCCAAAATCCTCAAAGAATAGCTAGTTCATTAACGGAAGGAGGAAGATTATATAAGACTATTTTTAAATCTTAAAGCCTACACTGAATGCCTGTCTACGATTGATAAATGTCAAGGTAGACAAAGAGGAAACTTTACGATCCATAGACCAGAGGTTGTTTCCGTCGCAAAAGATATATTTTTGTCACTTTAATTCCATTCGCCGTGTCGATCAATCAGAACCCAAAGAGTCTCTTTGATCGACGTTTGATAAGAAAGACACACTGACAGACAAAATGAATGATTTGTATCTCAAAAGAATTAAATAAAGGTGATCTCCCTTTGAGAATCTGTAAATAGCTTTTGAAAATAAAAAAGAGAGGTGGTTTCGTTATTTTCTTATACTTTCTATTAAGTTCTTCGACAAAATTCTTTTTTTTTTCTCCTGAAATATCAAAGTTCAGATGAACTAGATAGGTTCATATACCTTTGATGATTATTGCTTACTTCTCTTTTTTGTATTCAAATTACATTCCCATCCTCTGCAGCTTTTTGAATTTCTTATGTGTGAATAGCTAAACATCAATGTTATTTGTGAAGTTTTTATTTTACACTAAACCCCTTTTATCTTTGATGAAAGTACAAAACGGAGAATTTGATAAAATAATTAAGAATACCTCTGAATGGATGTCCTTTGCGAATATACAGATCCAAATTCTTTATTGGTTAATGGAACCTGAAGATCAGGCATAAATATGCATGGAAAAATTAATATTATTTTGAAGTAAATTTTAATTAAATTTTTTATCTTATTAAAAAGATATTTTTCAGAATTTCACAATTTTACTTAATATGACATAACTTAATAAATATAACGTCCAATTCAAGAAAAATCATTGAATAACTAACAATATTTATGTCGAATTAAAATGGGTTACTGTATTCTATATGAAAACATAATTGTTCTTTAAAACGCCAATAAAATTTGTTTATTATCTTTATTTGAATTTTAGAAATTGAAATTATCAACGTAAATAGAGAAAGTTTACTTAATATTTTACGGTTATTCAAGAGTTTTTGTCAATATCATGTGTGTGTTTAATCATGGATCATGATAACATTCGTTTCTTTTATTTAATTACAGCCAGACAGGTCGTTACTACAGAACTAAGGTCATAAGAACAGAACTTTTATGCTATATGCAATTTTTGAATACCTATGCCAGGACTTCAGCATATCCAGACATAATTTGCACTATCATCGAATGAAATGTTCTTTTTATCATTTTTGGTTCCAGTACGAATTCATATGTTATGTGTTCTTGGCATGTCATTATCAACATATCTAATTTTAGTTGACTTTTGGATGCATTTTTTTTCATGGAGTTCTCATAATAATTATCCTGTTTATTTTCAAGAAGCTATACAAAGGCAGCAATTTCTGATAAAATTCCCTTTTAAACTTTAGCATTTTATGAAAATATGGACGAGTTTGACAAAATGTTGTTTCTTCCATCCTAGTATTACACATTTCTCTAGAATGAAATTTTCTGAAAATCTAGCATCCATAACATTAAAACTTTCAACAAATAAAATCAAATCACAGTACAAACAACAAGCATAAATAAGGATTTTGGAACTGCTCATCAGCAGTTTTCCAGCATCACGCAATAGTCTTTCAAACATCAATTACACGTTACTCATGCTCTCATCATCTTGGCAAACCTTACACAATCAAGGTTCAAAGCACGTTCCAAGAGAAATAAAGAAAAATGTTTTGAAGTAGACCCTTGACCGGAAGCCGGTCATTCTGACCATGACCGGCAACCATGTGGCTGGGATGGGGCTCACCTTGGACCCCTCTGACCGGCCAGTGACTATTTCGAGAGCAAGGTCCCTCTCTTGACCTCCTTCCACAGTGACCCGCTCGCGAAAAGGTTTTAAAAGGGGAAATGAAGCGCGCTGATGCAATTGCCGCGCAAAATACCTGTCGGGTAAATAAACAAAAATCGCTCCTTTCTGGAACGCTTGATTAAAAGTGCGAGTGGGGAAATGTTCCCATTCCGAGTGGAAGTGGCGATTTCGAGGATGGCGTGCATAGCTTTGAGGTAAAGTAGTGTGTTTGAACTCGATCGTTTTAAATTAAAGCTAATCATCTGGAACGTTTTGTCATGGTTAATCATTAACAAATAGTCATTGTAGTGTTTTCTGTTAATGAATTTTAAGTTGTCTGTTGAACACACCTGCGGTCTTATCGGAAACACTTGAATTGTCTACAAATAATCCTTGTTCTGTATTTTGTTAATGAATTTGCAATTCTTCCTAAAACACACCTTCAGTCTCATTGGAAACACTTGAATCGTTAACAAATAATCCTTGTTCT
>JAOUZG010032119.1:201370-225708 GCA_026289955.1 Argiope argentata | reverse complement strand
CATGTTAAAATAAATAAAATATTAAAATTAACTAATAAAAATAACATATTAAAATAAATATAATAATAAAATTAATTTGTAAAAATAATACATTAAAAATGATAATAATAAGATTAATAGATAAAAACAATGTATTAACATGAATCAAAATAATGCGTTAATTAAACTTTTTAAAACATTTCCAAAGTAAACACTTTCAATACCTATAAAAATCGGATTTTTTTTAACATTACATACACGTATGACATGGAATTCCTTTCTTGTGATTGAAAAACGTTCCTTTTAAATTCATCGGCACAGAGCGTATTTTGACAAAGGAAATTCTTTCCTTAGTTCAGATACAAAATCTAAAGAAACTAACTGAATATGTTTGTCACTTATCTGTAAGCCTATAGTATAAAATGAACGGACCAAAGAATCTCTAAAAATATAACACACATTTTTAGAAAATTATCACATATAATGACGCTTTTGTACGAAAAAGGGATTTTTACCATTCCAAAAATAGTGGTCTTGAAAATTGTTCTCGAGACTTTCTCGATTACAGAGAAATTCTTCTCTCCATCTAATATATTTTTTCAGAAAGGAGATTTAAGTTTTTCTGAAGAAGAACCTAACTGAAAAATTTCCAACACGATCGTGTAGTTATCATCTAATTACACGATCGTGTTATTATCAGTACGTGGATTTTGCGTGTACTATATGAATGCTAGATATTCGATTGCAATATTCTCTACACTATGGAATCTTGGACTGAATATTCCTACCCTCACTTGACGGATTCTGCAATTAGTAATCGTCGAATCATTCTATAAGTACTCTACATAGAAAGATGTCGAAAATTCGAAAAACGGCATTTAATTCTTCAGCAATTAACCTGGCAATACGATCACATATACAGTCCCTCGAATCCAAACTTGGACATCAAAGAAAAAATCCTAATACTGCTAAAATTTTAAAACTAAAAATTATAAGAAATATGGTTAAATTTTTATATCATAATTATTACAATTATTACACATATAACAAAAATTATAAATTAATTTTTTCTTACCAGAAATTATAATAAAATACAAAAAATGCGTAATTCAAACTCAGATGGATGAGAAGATTTAAATAACTAGTTAATATTTCGAATAAGTTAGTATTTTGTGTACATGCCCTTGTTTTTTATGACCATTTAATCACTTAATAGTATTATTTTCTTTGCTGTCTAATAAGATGACACCTTCTGTTTTAAGAATACTTTCTTATTTTTTTTTCAAATGGAAATTCATTGAGCACATGACTTATCTATATATTCAAAGTGATTTTCAAATTGAATTATAATAATTATGAATGGTTTATTTTTAGCTTACAGGTCTCAAAACTCAATAAATCGATGCACGTAGCATACGGACCAAACTGTTAAGTGGTTAAATACATTTAGGCATAGATTACATCGCTTTTTTCACGAAAATTTATATTAACTTTTTCCCCATTCCTGCAACAATATTTTTTTTCAATTCATCTTACCTGAAAGGGCTTGTTCCCGAGCATTTTTCTTAAAGTTTCGAATAAATTTCCAAAGGTGTTTATATGGAAGCGTTGTAATATTGTGGCTGTCACGTGAGGACAATTACATAGAGGTCAGGAATACGCTCGATAAGCTTTCTGTTGCGGATCATTATCTTTATGAAATCGACAGTTTTTGCTCAGCAAAAGCTTTTGCACACATTGTGGAAAATTTTAATTTAAAATCTCGTTTAATTTAAATACATTCTGATCCATTCTCCAAGCTATAAAATGCAAGGTTCCTGAGCCGACAGCTGAAAATGAGTTACAGATCATTAACGATCTGCTACTATGCTTCACGATTGCTTACAAATTTTTGTGTGTAATTCCTCTTTCGAATTTCTCCAGACGTAGGGAATCGAATCCTAAAATGCTTCACTTAGCTAATTAACACAATTGCAAAATATTATTAGAAATGTTTTGGATTTGGTCCGCCGTGTCATCAAAAGAAAAAACATTCGTTCAAAGGAAAGAAAATGTAAAATACATCAAGAAATAGGCTTCAAATAGAGAGTTTAATAGAGCGCAAAATTAAACTTAACAGTTGCTAATCGGGTAAATATTTTGATTTGTCGAAGGAAAGTGAATTTCAGGTCTTTCAACGCAATTATCGTACAAAAATAGTCTTTGTTTCATCTTTAGACAAAAAACACTACCTCTTTAATGATTTCAATTTCATTTCCTTACGATTTTCCCCTTTTCTTTAAAGTAATGACTTTAAATGTTTAAATTGAATAAAATTTATCCATTGAAGTATTGAATAGCATTTTTTTACGAATAATTAACTCCGTAGTAGATATTTTCACTTGTACTTTTATTTTGTGATTTATATACATTTTTTAATTTGTAGCAAATTAAGTTGGATTTACGTTTTTCAATCGTATCAAACCAGACGAAATGCTGTTGTTTTTAAATTCATTCTGTACTAATCATTACCAACATAAAACGTTAATAATACAGGCAAAAAGGATTGTTTGCCAAAGGCGGCTATTTCAACAATTTCAAATATTCTTTATTATTGAAATACATCTTTCTTTTGGATAGCTCACAAGTGCGGCTAAAAGATTTTATTTTCTTACGAGTATTTTACTAAGATAACTTTTAAACATTCAGTTTCTTAAATTTTTTTCATCTTCTTTATAGAGTTGGTATTACAAATGCCAACCATACAAATGTGAAACCAAAATTTTACAACATCTAAAAAAATCCTAATTAATATATTTATTTAGCAAATTTCTTTGAAGTTAGTATGCCTCGTTGATTTATAAGTAAAATATATATTTATATATAACAATTTTTCTGTTTTGAGTACATTTGCATAGCGGAAAAAAATTGTACGAATCTCTCTGTTTTTTTTATGGCACTTGCCATGGACAAGCTCTCTGAGGTAGTCAGCGATTTAAGCCTAACAGCGTTTCTTTTTTTGTAGTAGCACCAGCTGGGGCCTAAGAGTACGACTTTTGCTACTCACCCATCGCATTCGCTTGCACATCCCCTTTCTACAGAGAGGCACATTCACAGTCCTTACTAATGGAACACACAAGAACAACCATGCCCGAACCGGGACTCGACCCCAGAACACCTTTATCACGAGGAGGACGAGGTACCCTTGTGCCAAAAGGTCGTCTCACATGCAGGTAAACGCAATAATTCATAAATGCAACGATTTAATGAGATTCGATACGTTGCGCTGTTACTAAAACTAGAGTTTGTAGACAGATCACGAGATAGACGCGCTACCCTTATGCCAGAACGCTGGCACACATCTCTCCAAATATAAGAATAAACATATCTCTGCAGCTTTGTAGATATCAATGAGGAATTTTCACACAAATAGAAGCATGAATATAAAAGAAACATTTTACTTAGCACTTTTACACTATGGGAGAAGTAATCAGACATTTAATTTTAAAAATCTTTGCAATTAACCTCCAAAAATCATTTTCAGAAAAACAAAATTGTTTGCATTCAATAGGCTGCCTTATTTAAAGAAATTTTAAATTGATGTCTAGAAGCAATATTTAAAGAAGTAAAATAAAAAAAATTCCAACTCTTTAATGCATTTTGTAAGAGACAAAATTGAAAGAAACAAAATTAAGCATGGTTTGTAGGGATTAAAGAAGTAAGACGTTTGGTTGTACCAGAACACATTAGTGAAAACATGAGAAATTTTCCCCTTAATACTTTTACTAAGAGATTATTTTAGGGATTTCTTTGATACGTGTTGATTCAGAAAAGGAAATATTTGGTATCTTTCAAAGGAACACGTAATAGTTATAGATTTTTACACCTTCTTTCGAAGCTTGAGATTTGTAATGGTCATTTTTTTTTGTTTAGAAAGTGTATTAGAAATAACGAAATAATATATGGAATTTGGATCAGAAAATAAGAGAAAATTGTTAAATAAAGTGACATGGGCAAATTTAAAATAAGGAAATAGGAAATTAATTAAGGTATAAATTAAATTAAAAAGTATAATTTCATATATGTATTAAAACATTGCCATATGGAGATACAAAAATTATTATTGCAATTTTTGCAATTCGATTTTTTCTTCTCTTTTTCAATTACAGTATTTATTTTATTTTATTTATTTATTTTCCTTTTGTTTTATATGTTCCTATTGTTGTTTTTGATTTGCATGTCATTTTTGTATATTTTTATTTATAATTTTCTATCATACCATTTAGTTCCTTTGAAGTCGAAGCTGAACATTCATTTTGAGTAATGATGATGCTGAATAATGTCGAGTTTACAGTAGAGACAAATTGTTTTGTTAAACTAGCTGATAATAACAGGTAGGCCCCCAATTTTACAATATTCTGAATATTATGTGTTTATTATGTGACCTTTATATATGAGTTTTCTTTTCTTCTTGTATTGCATACTTGTATACTATAACCAAATTAGAAAAAAAAGCATTAAGTTTAATGTGAAAAGAATCAGAAGAAAAAAATGTTTATTCCAGCCTGAAAACTTTCTCTAGGGTCACCCTCATGATGGTATCCAAACTAGAGATTTTTTTCTGTGAGGGGTCTGATTTTCGTCCAAAAATACTGACCCATTGTTACCCGAAAATACTCATAAATTAAATTAGTTTGAATCCCTGCCTGAGGAAGACCCCTGAGAAAGTCTTCAGGCCGGAATAAACATTTTTTTCTTCTGATTCCTTTCACATTAAACTTAATGCTTTTTTTTCTAATTTGGTTAAGTTCATCTATATTTTAATGATAGCAACATTAGTCTAATCCTTAAGTACAATGTTTATTTTATTACTTTGATCAGAAAAAAATTCTTTTTAATTGAATTTCATAAGAATTGCGTTTTTGATTAATACTTGTTTACTGTGATTATTAAATAATCTTGTTACACATTAAAGAGAAACAAGTAAGCAATTTTTTTAAATGTAACTGTAAAAGAAATCCTTGTTTTGATATTTTTTACCAATTTGTTCTGTACAAAAAATGTATGGTACTTGAAAATTTGACCACCAATATAAAATTGTTAGAAAATATGTTTAAAGCTTTAAATATTATATATCCCTACTTCAAAAAAATTTTATTTGGAAAAACTCAAAGAATTGAATATTGATTCAAAATATATTCTGAGAAATTGTGAATCAAGTAAAACAAATAAAATCGCTCTTATTTATACTAGTGACCGCTTGCGAAAGCAAATTAGATGATATATTTAACTATGAGATAGGAATTATTCAATTATTTTCAAGTGATACATGTTTAATGTGCTGCTCTTTTTAAATTTGGAATATAATACACATTTTTATGGGCATATGGCAGAGAACTAAAATCTTGATTCTATCATTTATTTTCTTCAAATAGGGGATGCATGCTGTGTTTACTGTTCGTTTTAGGATCTTTAGACTTACACTTTCAGTCATTGATTTTCATTAAGGGGTGGCAGCACAAAGATGAGTGGTTTTTGCTCCTTGTAATTCCACGAATAATTTGAGTTCACCCTATGACTAAATTTAAATGTCACTAGCCCTAGCTTCATAAGCCAGATAACATCCATCGGACTGAGGTGTCACTTTTGTCTAATGGTTATGTTACTCGGCTACAAGCTCTAGCGTTGCGGGTTCGTGCCTTGACCTCTAGGTGGCAGATGTATCTTCCTTTCATCTTTCCTCTCATCTCTTTTTCGACGAAATAAACACCCCTTGACGTGGTGGGCTTTTGAATCCATGAATGAACAGTGACCTCATCATGTAATATTAAAAATCAAATCTACATTTTGAATCTGTTTTCATTGAAAGATAGAATGTGAAATTTTACTCTAATTTTTCTTGATGCTGGCATTGCATTTTTGAGCTGTAGTCTTAAGTTACAGATAGACAATGATAGAGTCATGAGATCTGATTCAGAAATTAAATGCAAATCGGCAGTTTTAATTTTAGGATGACAATTTAAAATTCATTCATCTAACATATTGAGTGGTTTGGAATTTTCTATTCACATATAATTTTAGTGATACAAAATTGTGTTGAATTTTATCCATCAAACTAACTGAATTTTAAATAATGTATTCACATGTATATTAATACATGGGAAATGTAACCTTCTTTTGAAATATTTTAAAGTTTTTAAGGAATTTAGAATTTTGTTATGAAAAAAAGAAAATATACGAAAGATCATTTAGGCTATAGTCATTCCATTTTTGGAAACTAAAATTGCGCATTAAAAAAAAGATTATCCATAGCCAAATGATTATCTCATTGGGCTCGTAATCAGGAGAGCGTGAGCTCGAATCCCGCTAGCGATAATAATATTTAAAATTTATGTAAAAACTTATTACATTCTTTAATTTATGTTCTCCTTTAATCCGTGCTCCAGAAGATTTTGGACATTTGTTTATTTTATCAGATAAATGATCTAGACTTTTCTTACTGTCTTCAGAAAAATATTCTGGAACTCTCCCTGCTGGTATAATAGCCGAATATGTCGCAGTTCGGTGTTCAGAAAGGTACAGAGCTTGTATTTGTACTTTGCTCATTCAGTGGAGTTAATAGATTGGTTTGGCCTTACTTCCTGTGTGTCTGAGTTCCATTCAAAAATATCTACGCGACAATATCACGATTTTACAGCGAAACATAATCGTACAAAAATGTTCTGTATTAAGAATCTGAGAAGTATAAAATGAAGAGATTCATCAAATTAGTCAAACCTTTAATAATTGCAATTTCTGAACTTTCTATCGGAGATAATAATTTGTGATCTATTGATTGAGAATGTATACGTATAAATAATTTGTGGTCTATTGATTTGACTATCGATTTCATTGATTTTTTTTCATTGAAATAAACATGAATAAAAACATGAATTATGAAAAACATAAATAATAATTATAAAAATAATAAATAATTATAAAAACATAAACTTGAAAATAAACATGAATTATGAAAAACATAAATAATTTGTGCAATCTATCGGTAGCTTTTTTTGAGAAACGACTTTAAATTATATCAGATGTAAATAAAGAATCTAAGATTCTTAAAATCATAAAATTTGACCTTCGAAAGGGAATTTTGCAATCGAACATAATATTCAGGTAAACAAAAAAAGAGAAAAAAAGGATTTAAAAGATATAATAAAATATATCTAAAGGACTCGAAACAGCTTTAAAAATCAATCGTATTTTTCTAATGAATGATGCATACATTCATCTGTAACAACTGTAAAATTTGATCGTCAGGTATTCAGATTTTTTTTTGAACATTGATCTTAAAATCCTAAATTGCATATTATTATTTTTTTCATTATTTCAGTTTAAAATTTTCTAAAATAAATTTTATGCATCTGATGACATTGATAATGCCATTGATTTTATATTGACAAAGTCAAATAAAAATACCATTCAGACATTTTCAATTTCAATGACTTCAAAACGTCTATTGAATGCATTTATCAATCATTTTGACACATAAAATAGAAAATATAGCGGCAAATGCTGACAGCTCAATAATAATACCAGGAATTTCTGCTCCACATTTCATATTTCACAATTCCATACAATAACGCTTGCTGAAATTCATCAAATAAAATTCCTCAATACAAAGTGCTTTGTCGCAGCTCATGTATTACGACTTTAGAATATTGTTGTATTGTGAATTTTGGATTTCGCCGTACTTTGAATTCAAATTATTTGAGCAAAAAGTGATGTATATGAATTATTGAATATTTTTATTCTAATCATAGGATCTTTCTAGATTTTTTAAAAAAATCTACTCCAAAGTTTAGAAGGTAGTAGTAAACGTAAATTTATTACGCATACTTTTTAAGTTAAAAAAATTAAAACACATTACATTTGTAAATAACAGAAATTTCTAAAAAATATTTTCTTAGAAATCACTCCTTCATGTAATAAGCTCTGTGTAAATAATTTTAGACGCCATTGTGAACTGAAAGTATAATTTTGCAAGAGATCTATGCAGAGTATCATTGCTATAGTACTTCAGAAAGCAACAAATTATTTGTAAATTTAAACTATAGTAAGTCATAAATAACAGTTATAAATGAAAGATGAAAAACCATTAAAGAGTCATTGTCTCCAGAACCTATTGAGACATATGGCTTTCGTGACAAATTCTTTACAGAATCCAATGAACAATTTTCGGAAGAAAAAATAATTTAACACTGATTATAAGCGCATTGATATCTGTCTTTTGATTGTAACGTTCACGGGAATCAGTTGCATGTCCCTGTAAACTAAAACTAAAAATATTATCCCCAGAAGTAAGTGATAGTTCAAAATGATTTGCAACGTGTTGTTGACGTGACGTCTGCAACACGTTAAATGATATATGATGAGCTATTATGGACCTTAATTCTACAGAAAGAAAACTGTGAAATGCAATAAATATCTTAATAAGTTTACAGTTCCATTTCATAGAACAATTATTAGTGGCATTTTTTTAATTATTAGAGGAACCTAAAAGTATCACATGGCGCTTACAGAAGTATGTATGCATACATGCTTTACACAAAAAAGACAGTTTATTAGTCATGAAGCATGACAGAAGTCAACAGTAAACTTACTGAAATTTTTAAAATCACTTCTGGCTGAAACAAATTGCTAAAATCTGAAGACCACTTTGCATTAATGCTCCTGAGAGCCAGTTTCAGGATCGGTCTTTCTTTGATAAACTTGGAACACAGAAGGAGCACATGTTCAACATTTTCTTCACCATCATCCCAGGGTGATGATGGAAACAAATTAAACTTGTAAAATAACTCTTATGAATTCCATTACCAGTGAGAAATTGGATTATTTCGTAATTAGTATAGAAATGATGTCATGATAGTCTCATTAATTTGTGGAAAAAATTTCTTGAAGCTCCCTTTATTTAGAATGAGATATTTTTGATTCCAAGATTCCGCCATTTTTTCTCTCATAATCTTCTTGTAAAAGGATTTAAGAATATTAACGACAATATCAATTTTGCGGTTATTGCTGACATTTGAAATCAAATTTGATTCCGCTTTATTAAAACTAATAAAAATTGATTATTGCAAACTTTTTTTTAATCATTTGTTAACTATCAATCGATTAATCCAGAATGTATCTTAGTTTTCAAATGCTTGTTCTTGATAATGTTCTCCAAATTTTTACCTATCATAAATATATGTTTTAATTTTTCTTTCAAAAATTGCCAAAAAGTATTTATTTCTTTGAATGATCGTCCATATTTCTGAGTTAAAAATGAGTCCAACAAAGATATTATCAAAGACAAATAAAGATTTTAATTTTAGGCTTTAATCAGCTTTCTTACTTAGTTTCTGATATATTTTAACCATGAGATTTGAGATGGTTTGTAATTATTGTTTATTTATTTCTAGTAAAACAACATTAAAAACTTTATAGTTTCTAACATTAAAAACTTTATACTTATCTTGGATAATTAAACTTTTCATTATTTTGAAATTTTCAAAACTTGGTTGTTTCATATTTTGTTTTGCTTTGGTTAATAACCAAACTCATTTTATTTGTATCTTGCTTCAAATTCAGAAAAGACCCTCTATGTGAAGATATTTAGTATTACTAATTTTTATTTTTAGTATTTATAAACTTAATGAGATTTTCATGGTTAGAAAATGCCGCTTCATTTCATTTAAAATGTAATTTTTGTTATGAAATCTAAACTATTACCAATAATTTATCTAAATTCTTTTGTGAAAAGATTATATTAAATATCTTAAAGCATATTTTCAAAATTACAGTAATATTTTTCTTAAATTTGATTTTAGATTAATGGATAACATTTGTTCAACCAAAGAGCAAGTTCAAATAGCAGGAAAAAAAGAACAAAATATAAAAGATGCTGCTGTTGTGGTTCTCGTGTCCCACTTTACAACGGAAGGAGGGTTGCAGTAGCTTCTGAGCGTATGGACTCCTGAGTACTTGAGGGAGAATTCTGACTTCTAGCTAACACACGTCACAAACCCTTTCATGTGGCGGATTTTATTCATGCATTTCATTCATTCATCCACAAATCATAATTTGGATATAGAACAGAGAAGAATTACCTCGGACCCAGCAACCCCCCCCCCCCCAGTAGTATCACTCTCTGCATGGAGGACTTTGTGACCAAGACAGATTTCACGTGCGCCAGCCACCACACACTCGAAGAGTCTTTGGCTGGAGGGTTCGAACTCGCAGCCCAAGAGATACTAGTAAAAGATGTTGACGGGTAATTTTTGCCTTTAAATTATAAATAACATTGAATTGTCTATACAATGTTTAAATGTTTCTTTGACACAACATGAATTGAACGAATCACATTAACTTATAAAATTATGATAGCGTTTAAGCTTATGTAAGCCAAAAAATCAATTAAAAAATTGCTGTGTGTTTCAGCTGTTGTTGTTATAAACTGTTGACTGTTTACAAATAAGATTTTTCTTCTCCAAATACGATACAATAAGTTTTTCTTCGAGAGAATCATCTTTGAAGCTCCTCTTGAAGAAAGTATCTTTTACAAGGAATTGATAAATATTATTGTTTGTTCAATGAACTATAGTTGATAATATAGTACAGTATCATGAATATTTTCATGATTTACCAGTTGGTCAAACTTTCTAGATCAGATATCTAGAGCTTTCAAGTGGTGCTAACATCGCAAAATAATAATTATGTCAATCTAAATCAGTGTTTTAATGTGCTATTTAAATTTCCATCCTATATCGAAATTATTAAAATTAATGAAATTTGAGTGATGTAAAAATTTGGGTATTGATACTAACGACTCACATACCGATCCCATAATTTCATTGTTTCAATCAATTATCCATGCACTTTCATTAATAAAAAATAATTTATCAGGCGAGGCTTAAAAAACATTAACCGCAAGAGTAAATTCCCATGCGTTTTGTTGATTCGTAAATCCGCAGTAAGTATGTAAACCGCAGCATAAACATCGTAAATTATATAATTGAAGTGGAACAACCCGCAATCAATTTTGATGTATAGTGTGGTTTTTACAATCCGGCATGCTTTGAAGATCATCAAATGAGAAAAGAAATAAATACGATGGAAAAACACAATATCTACGCATTTTATTATAATTATTTCCTAGTATTACTATGGATAAAAATATTTCTCATTTTATCTTATTGCTAAATATTCATCCGTATTTACATGAATAAAAGTATTTTTAATTATTTTTTTTAATTTATGGAATTTTATAAATTGGTAATTGATTTTTGAATAAATAAATTAACAATTTCGTTACATCAGCCTGTAACTATGCTCACTCTGTACTACCTTTGTCATAAACATATCGGCACATGCCCTGGTTTTCTAGGTAGGCAAGGGCAACACTATTGAAAGCCTGAAAATATCTCTCCATTTAGCAAATCTATAAATTTAAAAAATTATTCCTCTCAGATGAAAAATTATAAGAAAATACGCCGATCATAACAAATATGGTCGTACCAAAGAACTTTTAAAAATTATAATTTGTTTTTATAATACTCTTTACACCAAAATTCAACCCAAAAACTATTGTTATTATATCCAATTATACTTTGTCTGTAAATTTCATTTAGAGAAAAAAAGGAAATCTAGTATTTCAAATTACTAGTTATCATATGAGAACATTATTATTTTTAAGTCATTATTTGTCTTAATTAAGTCATTAACTAGTTTAAACAGGTTTGAAATAATCATGAGACTTCTCTCTCTCTCTCTCTCTCTCTCTCTCTCTCTATATATATATATATATATATATTCAAAATACATTTGATTTAATGTTAAATCATATCCTTAATTATCCTTTTTAGCCAATAATCTTAAGCGATATTACGTTTTCGTCATAATTTTTTTAAACATTGAATGACATAGTGGTTTTTACTATAAATTAATGATGATTAGCTAAAGTTTTCGAATAGTACGGATTAACAACTTAAATACCTTTTTCATGTGTTAAATTTCAGTGAAGCGAAAGTTACATTTCATATTTAAATAAGTGAAAATGACTCGTGATTATTTGTAAGATTTAGCTGTATATCTTTTTTGCATAGGTAAAATGTAATAACTGAATGAACTGCTTTATTCTCTGCAAACAAATAAAATGCAATTTTAGAGCACATTCTTTTGATTATTTCACAATCCGTTGACAATTTCGAATTCGAAATAGAATGGCAATGATTTTTATTGCCTCAACTATTCAGTCTCTCATGATAAAACTATCAGAGCTGATAAAATAAAAATTAATTAAAACAGATGAATTTGAGCTTATTTTTTTTAAAAAAATATTTCTTATTTCAATAATTTAGATAAATACAGGTTTCGATTTCATTTAACGTTCTAAAGATATTGACTTTAAAAAATATTTTTTTTGATAATTCCTTTTTCTAACGACACTTATGTTTGATTACTACTTCTTCTCTATGTTAACTTATTTCTAAACACCTTTGAAAGCTCCATTTTTTAAAGAAAATGTCCATTATTGCATATTTTTTATAGTTCTCCTTTGAAATTAAAATAGTCATAAAATTCTAATTCTTTTTTTTAATCATATTCTCTATAAGTGCATTCTAATTAAAGTTTTAACTTTCCAGGATTGCATAGGAAGCAACTTTGCAAAGACTGCCTATTAGTGAAACAAATACACATTCGTTATTTGAATAAATAGCTACAGGAAATCAACGTATTTAAAATTATTAGCAAGCCAAGAACAATAGGTAATGTATTTTTTTAAGTTTGAACTTTAAGTTGAATTTTGAACGTATATTCAACACTATTTGTACTAATGTGTATGATGTTAGTTTCATTGCAGATAAATATTTGGACTTACCTCAGTTGGAAACCTCAAAACAAAACCGTTAACAAGAACTTAACAGCGATTCCATCCACAATAGATGAGAATGAAAGTAATATAAATTATCATCAAAATAGTATCCATTCTAACATCTCTCTCAAACCTATCCAATGAAACTTATAAAAAATCCATCTTATAAATGTACTCTCACGATGATTCATCCCAGACTACGCATCCCAGACAGATATTCAGTAATAGAGTACTTACAAACTAGAAATATATAAAATGATAATTCAGCCACCCTAATTTCTCCCTATTACCCATGATGTTATTAAAAATTGGCCGTCAAGACTATATTTAAGGTAATATTACATTGAAGAAATCTAATAAAAACGATTCATCTCGGAGCTAGTAATCAAAGAGTCAGTAGTCTATGGGCCACTTTTGTGTTCGGCTTACATGACTTTTTGATTTTATATGCCTTATTTTATACGCTCAGAAAATACTTGGCGTTAACACAATTGGTTACTTACTCTAAGATATGCGCCAGTGAGTTCGATGGTACGCTTAATCTATATCATGGGCCGCACTAGTGAGCCTCGATGCTAGCATGTTTTTATTCTCACATATATTTTGAATCTATGGAAAAAATTCAGTCAAAAGTCTTGGTATACCCAATGTATGAAAAAAACTGGCTGGATATTAAAAAATTATAGAATTTGAGAATCGTTGGGAAATATATAAACAAAGAGTTTTTATTTTTTGTTGAGAAAGTTTAGGAACTTTGCGCATTAATATTTATTATCATCTCAGAACATGATGTTGTTTTGGGGATGGGGTTTTTGGCATCAACAAAACTTCGTAGGTGAAACTCGAGCATATTAAAAAAAAAACAGCTCTTATTGACGTGTTGCCATTGTATTTACAAAAGCTCTGGTTTTTTAAAAAGTTAATGATTACAGCAAATAAAACCTAGAAAAATTTCATTTTGAGCACGTGATTATATGAAATGAAATAAATACGAAATGCGATATTTTTTAAAACGATAAATGCGAGACAATTTTTTTTATCGTTTGCAATATCAAAGTATTCTTATAATTTCTAATAAGTATATTTTATAAAGTATTTTTATTCCTTTTAATGAAACAATTAAAAGGAATAAAAATATAATTTAACGTACACGAGCACGTTCAAGAAATTATGTTCACACATGATACATTGAAATAAGCACAGCAGATTTCTTTTTAATCTTTTAAATAATATTTTTATTTCAAATTTAAATGAATACAATAAATTTAACGATCTTGTTTTGGCTGACAGCATTTTATCAATCTTATTTTCAAATGAAAAAACTGCGATTTCATGTATAAAAAAGGCAATTACATGAACAAAACATTCATAAATGATTGCTAAAAAATTCATTTGTATAAATTTTCTTATTTTTATTGAGAGTTTTTTGACCGAGATGCCTTTTTGATAAATATTTATACAGATTTGTTGAAATATTTGACGAAACTGTTGTTATGAAATTCCGGTAAAATAATAATAATAAACCTTTTAAATGGGAAGATGGATCAAATAAAATCGACACGTTTTGGAAAGATCTTTAATGAAAATATTACTTACCAAAATAACAGAACAATATAATTTTTTTATGTATCTTCATTGTACAGATACAAACTTTTTCTCGTGCGATGGAGAAAGACAGTTTGATTATGAAGCAATTTGCACTCAAATTCTTCTACTTATCCGCATAAATTCTTCTACTAAAATAAAAATATCCCGCTTCCTAAAGTTTCCGTTAGGAGATAAATAAATGGTAGTCTGTAGGAGTTAGATACGGACTAAAGCTTCAAATATTACCTTTAAATTACCTTAGACTTTTCTCGTGTTACATCTTCAGCATAGAATTCGAAATTTATATGAAGAAGAAAAACTTGGAATTGATTATCTTTGGGTTAATATTTACCTTATCTTCCCACAAAATTTCATGATAATACACGTCATCCAATGATAATATGCTCGCCACTCTTGTGCTTGCAGAATATTCCATGAATCAAATATCAAAATATTGATAGCATCAAGGACTTTCTATCATTGGATTTTCACTTTTTTTTGTTGAACATCTAGATATATCCGTCAACCACCAAGTATCACGGGGCTTGCAGAAGTAGACAACACATTACATAAAGG
Organism: Argiope argentata; assembly: GCA_026289955.1. Taxonomy (NCBI): domain Eukaryota; kingdom Metazoa; phylum Arthropoda; class Arachnida; order Araneae; family Araneidae; genus Argiope; species Argiope argentata. The sequence continues at coordinate 210,686 of JAOUZG010032119.1, read as the reverse complement.
TATCACTTACAGAACAGCTATTCAAGCATCACATTCACTTCCACGCCCCCTTTTTTACAGGGAAGGGGGCACAATCATACATCTCACAAATTTAAAAGAGGAAGAACAACCATGCCCAAGCCGGGACTCGAACCCAGGACGCCCGAATCACGGTGAAGACGCGCTGCCCCTGTGTCAGGACGTCTGCATTTTCACCTGTAGTGGAGCATTTTCGAGTTGAATATGTCATTCCATTCTGAAATGCTTCGCGTCAAAAGAGTAATGATTCATCGAATTGCATCGCAGTGAATTTCTATTCATAGAAATCCAAATGTCTTGCTACAAATTTCTACTTTCAAAACTTTCCATTTGAATTTAAAATTCGAGACATCCATTTATGCAACCATGTTGATTTTGTGAAATTGCTCCTTATTTGCACGTTCTGGTTTTGTGAATGGCGTCTTCATTTCCACATTTAAATTTTATCATTGGTTTTGCCGATCATCGCCGATATTATTCACCGATCATCAAGTATAAAGTAAAAATACTTTCTACTCCTGTCAGACAGAGATCATGAATTCAAATTTTATGGAATTTTAGGGTCATGACCACTTTTACACACCTTCCTCCATTTGCATGCTCTTAGTCTCAAGATGCCGGAATCACCATTTATTCTGTATCACATTTTATTAAGTTTAACATTTTTATAGGCTAAAAATTTATTTCTTATTCTTTGTCAACTGCACTTGGTGGCCTTTAACAAATTAATATGTTTTTGTTGTTACTTATGGCACTTGCCATGGACAAGCCTCCCTGTGCTACAGCAGCAAATTTAAGCCGAAAGGAGCTTCTGTTGTTTTTGAAGTAGGGCCAACTAGGGCCAAGAGTACGATTTAGCGACATATCACATTCGCTTGCACATCCCCTTTTTACAGGGGACACATTCAAAGATATCACAGATAGAACAGATAAAGAACATCCATGCCTGAACCGGGATACCTAGAACACGATGAAGACAAGCTACCTCTATGCCAGATAGCCGGCTAAATGAATATGTAAAAAATAAAACGATGCTTGTTATCTAATATTTAAATAACTTACTTGAGAATGCTTAAGTAGCATTTATTTAAAATCTTGCATTGCTACTAAAATGCCTCCATAACTAATTTACTGCCGCTCATAAAATAAACTAAAAAACTGACCCCATTTTGAGGCTTGATTTACTGTTTAAAATTCCAAATAGAATGCTTTAGCTGTGTAAAATTGAAATGTGTTAATAAAAAATGACCAATGAAAATGAAGAGCAGCAGATTTGTTGCGAATAATCTTCTTAAATGTTCCCTGCTGTATCTTTATACGCCCATAAAATTATATTTTGATTGAAATATTTCATCTCATGTTTTTCGCGACATTTACATCGGCGTGCAAGAGATTTATTACCATAAGAGATGAATTATGATAGCTATCAACGAAAACCATCAAAAGTCTTCAGCCTGCTAATACGACACCTGCGTAATAAATGCCCACAGACACCTGGACTGAAAAGAAAAGAAGTAAAGCACTGTAATAATGCGGATCGGGATTATAAGTAAGGTCACAGGCAAAGATACGAAACTACCAGAGGATTCACAGCTGTCGACATCAACTGCGCAGTAGCCGTTTATCACTACCTCATGGGTAGCGAATAACGTATTTAATTCCCCAGACCAGTGACAGTCACTGCGTTTACACAACTGCCGAAGTCAAACAAATTTAGGGACGCGAAGACACTTGATGCTAGTTAACAAGCAGGTGAGGTGTTACAAGTTGTGATATTCTGCATACGATATGGAATTTTCCAAATGCTCTTGGCGTCAGGTATTCAGTTGAATAATGCGCTCGGCACTTAATCTCCACGCTTTCGGAATTAGTCTGCCGGTATGTCCGAGGCTTTCGTGGCCTTGGGATGCAGCAACCGCTCGTTCTGCAAAGCTCGTAAAAAATATTATGTTTGCTACTTCCCCGTGCTTTGTTAAATATGTACAAAAACAGGAGGGTTGTTTTTTAATGAAAAACACGCTTAGATATATGCTAAGCATTTCAAATGTTTTTTTTTAATTTTACCAGGAAAACTAAGAATATTTACTTCATACATTTGGTCTAATTAAAGTTAAATAAGGACGATATATTAAAAAGTCCAAAAGATGGTATATTAAACATAAAAGTAGAATACTACGAACTAACTGAAAGCGAAAGTTGGGAAGTGCGTATCGAGTATTGGGATTTACTTTCTGCTATTTTCCCGTTTGTTCTAAAATGTTCTTGTAACTTCCGTATCTTTCCGGGAGATTCGAGTTATTTCGTTTTGTGGATAAAAACAGATATATGGTTTAGTTCCTTAAATAAAGTTTTGGGTAGAGATTGGAGAATGTTATCTTTGACTCTAGTTAGCACACGATTTCATTTAGAACGAACTTCTTCTACACGACAATTTGGTGAAAACGCCAGGAATTCCCAATGCCTCTCGCTGTGCCAATATGTTTTACGAATATTCTAATTAACCGCTTGTCCTGTCAGAAATTCGCATGTACCCGTACCAAAATAGTTCACAGTAATTCACAGCAAAGTCACATACAGTATCCAGATACCTCATAGAAATCATTTAAAAAAATGTTTTTATTTTCGACCCGAGATTGCGCTCCTGTTAAAATGTTCCGACAAAAAATTTCAGTCGAGAATATTTTAATTTAATTACCTATTCTTGTGTGTGGGATTCCGTTTGTAATTACATTTAATAAAAACACCTCGATGTGCATGGCACGACTTTTTACCACAAGTGGTTAATAATAAAGGATTAGATTTAATAAATAGTTTTTAAGAACTAACAATTGCATTGAATACACTTGTTGTTGGCCTAATGGATAATTGCAGCTTTCATCCATGCATCGTGATAACGTGTGTGATTTACACTTTTGAATATAAAAGGTTGGTTATTTCAGGTTTAATGGCACAAGGGCCAGACCTGGCCATGCTGCTCCAAACATGTGATTAAAGGCATGAGTAAAAGGTAAAATTTTAAATGTCAGAAGTGAAAAATGGTCTTAAAAGCATAAAATGCAATATAATAGTAAGCAGTACATACATTGTAAAAACTATAAAATTTCAAATGTGAGGATAAAAAACAATAGTCTTCAAATATCTAACAAGGCTACAGTGGGGGCGTTCTTTCACTAAGTCATAAATATGAGGGGGGCGATGAATCGATAAAACATGATGGTAATTAAAAGAATGACGTTCTGTTAAAATATTTATGACCGTAAAATCGAGATTGCAAGATGTGCATACAGGACATCTTTCACCGAACAAAATATGTTTATGGGTAAAGTGGATGTGACCGATGTGGAGACGAGTCTTTGAATATAAAATAACTTCTTTTATATTCATTTTTCAAGTAATTAATACCATTCATTACTTTTGTGTAAAATGAAAAGAAAATGATATTTTGGAAAATATGCTACATAGAACAGAATTCTATTCAAGTATGACTTTTGGAAATCAGAATAGATGAAATCAGCAGAGTAAAATAAAAAGTGTGGAAGCAGGGAGATAGTCATACCAGACTATCTGACACCCCCATAGGCACACCCAATAAATCATAGCACTGAATGACCGAACCGCCGCAACAGCAGCACTGACTTGAACTGTGGTTGAGTCTCAAGAGCCATCACCAGCCACAGTACAACTCTTCCCATAGAAAGTTCGTTCCGTCATCGATGGGAGAAGCCCATCTCCGCCTATAAGTGTATTCACCAAAATGGCGAGATCCAACAACCATGTCGAAGCATCTCATCCTCATTTTGAGGTGCCGCTCAGGAGGAGGATGTAAGGAGATATAAATATCTTTGTTGTCATGATTAATGTTGGATGTCCCAGACACAATTATAATACATTGATTTTTATTGAGTAATGTGACAAATGACAAGCATGCTCTGCTTGCAAATGCCACGTCATACCACTTTGGGATATAAAATTTTCCATTTTGATAGTGATTCAAAAAGATTCATAACAAAAAAACGGTACTTAAAATGAACGATATGAAAATTTTATAATCATATCTATATTTATTGTAAAAGCACTGCAAATACGCTGCATTCGGTGGTGCTTCTTAAGTGTATTTCTCTTTTCTGGATTTTATTTCTCAATGATATTCATTTTTCCCTGATTTTATATTTAAAATACATCATTGGAATTCTCAAAACTATAAAAAACGAGAAGGAATCTGATATACAATGCAATATTTAAATTATTAACGATTCCGTGCTGCGTCCACTTACTGGCCACTTTGGCGTCGAATTGATCGAGATATAATTTAGAACATAAACGATAAAATATTCACGATGCAAGTAGATTTTGGTGCATAAAGATAAACGTCCTCTTTCATTTGTAGTCCATTTGGGGAGGAAGGACTGTTCTAAATATAGTAGCGTCAACTGACCATTATTCATAATTAATTAGTGCTATAATGTAATTAGGAAACTTTGATGTTAGTCTACTGTTTTTAGTATAATATGCTCACGTAACACATATCTGGTCATTTAGAAAAAACTAATCCTAGAAACCATTTTTTTAATGACCGAAATAAAAAAAACTTTTAGGCTAAACTTTGATTTATTTTATTCGGGAGACACAATTTATAGAAGGAAGAAGTCTCATAAAAAATGTATCTGTTTGTACCACGATACTAGAGGAAAGTGTCAGTAATTTTTCCCTTCGAGGATTTTACTATGAGAAATTTCTTTGATACATATAGATTTAGGAAGGGAGAGTTAGGTATCAATAATGGAATTCTGTAAGTGTTAGGGATTTTTACCCCATCACTTGTATTCTAACAAAAATACCAAGGAATAAGCAGTGTTTTAAAATAAATTATATAAAAAAGTGGGATTTGGATCAGAAAATAAGTGAACATATTAGAATAAAGTTAACATACTTTAAGATAAAAATTAGAAGATTAATTAGGATTTAAATTAAATTAAGACATCATTACACACACACACACACACACCAGAAACTTTACATACACCTTCTGTAATTAGTCTCTCTTTTGTAAGTAGATGGTTAAATTGGCATTAAAATATTATTTATAAAATAATTTTAAGAACAGGGAATTGAAAAACTTTATTTTTTAATATATTCAGAAGTTCTAGATTTAACCTATGATATAAAGCAAGTAATATAAAAAAGAAATTTAAAGTCAATTCTTACAAAAGTCAAAATCAATTCTTAAGTCAAATTAATTAAAGTCAATTCTTAGGTCAACAAAGAAAACATTTATTTTCTTTTCTTTATATTAAATAATTACAACTGATATAAATAATCTATCAAAAATTTTTCGACTTTTGCAAGAATTGAACTCTTATTCGTCACCTTCCCGAGAAAAATACCGAAATCCTCGCATTTTACCGATTGAGCAACTGGCTGTTGATTTCAGTTTTCATCACAAACTGCTAAATATCTATTTAAAGTAACAAAAATTGATGAATGAACGAGTTAATATTTTTTAAAAACTGTATTAGAATCAAGTATCATCTACTACAAGTTTTAAAAAAATGCGTTTGAACTTGATTGGATTAAGAAAAAGTATCTTATTAACGATTGAAAATTTGAACAAGATATATAATATGTATATGAAGAATGTGAACTAATAGTAGGAATTTAATTATTACTTATTAATGATAGTTCATGTAGTCTAATTTTCAACAAAAATTCAAAAATTTTAATAATTACACTCCTTTGGTAATAACGCGTCTGATTTAAGATCTCTTATATCAGAAGTTGGCAGGAGTTTTCTATTATTATTTTCGCAGATACACCAGGAAAATTTTTAAACAGAAAACTCAACAAAATGAAATTGAAAGTTTAATTAAAGAAATACTATAGCTCACATTTTTTGAAAATACCTCACCTTATAGGTATTTTAAACATAATCTTTTTTCCTTATTTTCTAACAACAGAAGATAGTCCTGTGATCAATTTTAGATAAAACAAAGAATATGATTTTAATTTCAGAGTAACTATTGCAATATATTTCGGAAAACTATGCAAGAAATATTATTAAAGACTGCCAAAATTGAGAAATCTGAGTGACAAATAAATTTATATCATTGAAAAGATTTCTTTTTAAATTTTAAAACGATGCAAAAATTGGTTTTGCGCAATTATATTTTCGGCGGTTGTTGCTGAAAAAGCAAAATTTCACTTAATTTTTTATTAATTAAATTTTCAAAAATCAGTTACTCTAAAGACAGCATTCCCATTTTCTACAGAATATTCGTGCGGTATCCGTCTATGAATTCTGTATAGTAAAGATACATAGGCAGATGCATACACACAGTCTCATTTATTATTATAGAGATTGATAGCATATGGTAATCACATTCCTTACAAATCTCTTTATTATAGATTAAAGTAAGAAGAACTTACAACTACTTGTTCCTACTTTTCTAAACCTTTACTTACACTTTACTTATCTTTACTTGAATCCTTCCTGGTTTTAACGGAAAATTATTATTTATATATCCACCAAATCGGATTATGAAGTCATTGATAGGCACGATGTCCTTTTAATAAAGAGGATATCGCATCTTCGGCACCTACGCAAAGCATTTTGATCCTCTTAGAATTCTGAAAGATGTAAATTTCATGCGTGTGGATTGTCAGAAGTGTTGAATTAGCTGCTGAAAATAAAGTCGACGTAACGTTAATACCGGCATATTATATTTATTCTCATTAATAAGTATCCGATTTCGTCAATAATTCATACATTGTCGTCAAACGTGAGCGTTATTATGGAAATGTTTACACAGCCGAGGAATAGAGAAAAAAAGCATATTGAAAGAAAAACAGCCTTCATGAGTACACTTCAAATAAGTATTTAAAAAACTAGAATAATAGTACATTTTTAATTATACTTTACTGATTATCTTTACCTTATAATTCGTTATAATGGGAACTTGAAATCTCTTTTGCTTCAAATTCACTTCTAGATGGCGCCACAAGTAAGGATTCAAAATTCAATTATATTAATTAATTAAGTGATAATTATGGGCTGATGTAGCCTGGTAGGACATTGAATTCGCATCCCTTGGGGGTGCGAGTTTGAATCTACCTGTTGAAGACTCTCCGTGCGTGTATGGTGGCTGAAGCACGTTAAATCTGTTGTGGCCACATAGACCTCCATGACGAGAGTAATACCATTGGAGGTACTGGGGTGATCATTATCTGTTCCAGATCTAAAGTACGATCTGTGGATGAATTAATGAAGTCCTCCATTCTGTAAAAAGGGCTTGTGACTTGTGTGACCTAGAAGTCAGACTTCTGTTCTCGTGTACTCAGGGGTCCATATCCTCAGAAGATACTGCATCTCTCCTTTCGTTTTAAATTGAAACACGAGAACAACAAAAAGTGATAACTGAGTCATAAAAATATTAAAGTTATTAAAATATTAAAAATAATGCATAAGTAAGGAGGGAGATAGATATAATTAAAAAATTCATCTTTACAAACATGAAACAAGTCAAGTGAAATAAAAATCTACTCAACAATATTCAACTATTTTATTTACAATTCATACTCAATGAATATACAAATAGAAAGGACCTAACTTAGTGAATATAAAAAATGACGGAGGAAATATGATAAGAATAATTAATTTATTTGTTTCCCAAATTATAAAAAAATTATTAACATTTGGTGATTATACAATCAACCATACAATCTAGTTTATAAAACTTTAAAAACAGTGTTTTATACACTGGTTCCTATTCGTGTGATTAATTTTATGTTTTTTTCTACAGCATATAAAATTTCAAAAAACGAATGAAATAGAGATTTAATTAACAAAATGATGCAGAAATTGCGAAACAGACAAAAATTTATACAGGGACTATTTTGAGCCTTATTTCGTAATTTTTAATCAAGAGCATTGAAAGGACAGCCATAACCCCGCATAACAAACATCCAGGCTAAGATATGTCCATGCGAGCATTTGTTTTTTAAAGGGAAATTCTATGGTTAGTAAGCATTAAGAAATGGTATGAAACTATAACGAAAACTTTACCATTCTTATCATTTGCATTAAATAACTGATCAGAAAAAAAATCCTGTCTACAATTGAACATGAATTTTTCATAAATGTAAAGGTGAATTTTGCATTTACGAAATCTGCAAATTTTCTGACTCGTAAATTAAAAAAAAAGTTTGATAAAATAATTAAATAAAATACCAATAATCTTCTTATTACGTGACGATTGTCATTGCCCTCGGTTTAATCCTATTAACACGACTTTTCTTAAGCTTCGAACGAATTTGACGTGCATTTCAAATCAAAAACAGGTGGACAATCCTATTGATTGCAAAAACTATGTCGTATGGAACGTGATCGTTTTTATTCTGAAAACCCGTTTCTCGGCACATTGAGACATTATTTTTTGGGCAAAAATTTTTGAATGAAAGGATTGTAACAAATGCGACAATGCTATTAATCGAATCCATCTTTCTTGAAATTTTTTTCTGTGTGAAATATTGAATTGTAATGTGTATCTTAATTAATTATTGATACTTAAAACACGCGTAAATGCATAGTACGGGAAATTGGTTTCAATTTACGAACAATTTAAATGTTTCATTAATAGAAAAAAATGATTAATTTTTATCAAATATTTTTACCTTCGGTTATGTTATACTTGAGTGCTTATGTCAGTATATAAGTATCTAAGAGTAAGAAACACATTCAAGTTTTTTAGTTATGGAACACCGAGTATCGGGGATCAGCAAAGCTTTATAATAAGCTTTTTTATGACAAGTGTTTGCCCGGCTTATACCAACACTCCAGTTCTCTGAAAAAATCCCCAGACATTTTCGGAAAATTCTTCCTAATTTACTTCAGATTTTATAAAACTATTCATGTAATGAGAAATCTTTCGCTATTTCAAATAGTGGCTTTAATACTTAAAAAATTATTAAATAATTATATGGTAAAATTTTGTATTTTCATTATGTCATAATAATTCACTCTTTATAATTATTTTTGTATAACTTTTGAGACCCATTAAAATTTTTTAAACAGAAAAATTTTATAACGAATTTTTATAAAAATAAAATTTAAAGAATTAAGAAAGAAAATTTAAAGAATTTTTGATATTCACATATTTTTGCATCAATATTTTTGGACGAAAGTCAGACCAATCGCAGAAATAAATCCCTTGTTTTGAATCCTTGCCTGAGGATGATCCTTGAGAAAGTCTTCATACCGGATTCATTCTTTTAATTTTTTCCTTTATATGAAATTAATATTTCT
>JAOUZG010032119.1:164847-201270 GCA_026289955.1 Argiope argentata | reverse complement strand
GAGAGAGAGAGAGAGAGAGAGAGAGAGAGAGAGAGAGAGAGAATGCAATCAAAACCTGTTTTAGGAATTACTAGTTGTCGGATATCGAAATTTCTCTAATATTTTTGATATTCATTATATTTAGGTTCATGCTTCAATTAAAATCATTTGATTTAATTGATCAGTTACAATTATATCGATACAATTTAGTTGTTGAAGTTTGGATCTGCTTTGAATCTCTTTCTTTTATAATAATATTTATGATGGCTCTGATCGAAGTAAAAGAACAAATATTGAAACTCATAAAACTGATTGAAGAAATAATTTTGTTTCAAATTCAATATGAAATAAATTAGTAAACATTTCATATATTTCTCACGTATTAAGAATAAAAAAATGTAACAAAGCATGATAAACAAAATTTAGTTTCAAAACTCTGTTCGTTAATGTGAAATTCAAAACTTTTGAGCAACAACAAAATGGGTATCGCAACAAATGTGTGATGTGTATTCTTTACATGCATTTTGCTATTTCAGAATAAGCAGCCCAGAATTGCTGTTTTAGTTCGAAACACGCCATGACGCAAAAATCCATTATTAAGCAAATCAAATTTTGAATTCCATTTCGGTTTTCTTCTGCATGAAAAAAAATCGCCCGAGTCCATCTGGTATTGCCACTTCGCAGTACAAAGTTTTTTCATCCTCGCCTTCACCCGTATATTTTGGCCGCGGGAAGAAGACCAAGGTTGTTGAGATTCAGTCAATACAAGGGATGTATGCAAACAGTCGGAGAAGGTCGCGCACTTCTGGTGAGCCAACAATGCGGTGAAACACCTCGGTGGACAGATACGGTCTCTCTGCTCCACTGCTGGGCGTTGTTACAACATAGGCAGTTGGCAGGAGGCGAGAGAGCAATTAAGACGAAAAAAGAAAATTTTCTCAAGGACAAGCGGCGTAGAAATCGTGACTGCAGAAGAAAAATCTGTAACCCGTAATTTATAGTTTTAATTGTGGTTCTGAGTATGTGGTTTCGGTTTCGGATACTAAACACTGCACATTCACTTAACACTAGAACTACGAACCGGTCAAAATGACTGGTTGCATCATTTTATACCATTTCCCCTTTAAGTCTTATTAAATATTTTACGATAATGTCATGATTTTTATTACATTTGTGTATAGAATAATATTATAAATTGTTTTGTTCTTAGCTTCTAATTTTCAGAAATAACTATGTGTTATACCTACATATACGAACCGGTCAGTTTGATCGGCCATGAAAATTTCATGAATACATGTTGTGTATTCCCGGAATATTTTGTTTATATGGAAAATTCCCGGAATTCTAAAATTCTTTTTCTATATATTATATGTATGTAATATATTGGTAAATATTAAATCTGTAATATGAAGACACTTTCTACAGTCAGTCTGTAACCTCTGTACCGATAAGTTATCAGAAATCGTAACCTATATAAAATTTCAATTTAGAATCTCACATTATTCCTGCACACATTGTAAGTGGTTTGTGATTGAATATTTCTTTTCATTATTAGAAAGGGAAATAAAATTTTAAGATTTTTCAGTTAGAAGTTTTTGCCCTGAAAATGCCTAGACGTTCGAAAAGAACAAAATTTTTTGGATATATAGTAAATATATGCGAAGATATATCCGAAGTTGACTGTAAATCAACAAATATTTCAGAGATCCAGCTTGAGAAAGGGAAAGTCTATGTATCCTTAGACAGCGATAGTGAAGAAGAGAACCTATTGGAGGTACTTAAAAGAAAAAGTGTAATCTTGCCGTCATATTCCGATGAGAGTGAAGATCAACAAACTGAAATTGCTTATGATGGATTTATTTGCTATGCAATTACAATAGTTGAATTAAATATATTTTATTTTCTTTAAAATTAATTAATCTTATGAATTTATAGTTTTATTTCTTGAATTCTACTATTTTGTTTACTTAAACACACAAACCAGTCAAAATGACCGGTTGGTAGAAATAGTTAAATGGTAAATCTTCATAGTTCTAGTGTTAATCGTCATCCCTTTACATATTACTAGGATGTGATTGACCAAAAAGGAGAAAAAAAAACCAAATATACGATAAAAAAATATGCGAAGGAAAAATATGCAAAAGGTATGAGTTAAATAATTAATATGCAGAAAAATTAATAATACTACAGCCAAATAAACCTTCATATTCAATTCAAAATGTTTTAAGCGATCAATAGCATATGATTTCCCAATGTACTTACTCAATGTATGAGAAATCAATAATGTACGATTTCCCAATAAACTTTAAGACGAACATAGTCAGAGCAAATTCAAATGCATCAAGCGTCACACTCACAAACACTAACATCAAAAACAAGCCCCACATCTTACATTTGCAATTATAAATATCAATTAAACAGAATTTATCTTGTTTTTATTAACCAATTTTTTTCTATTTTATTTTTATTACTGCATCTTCGTCTACTATGCCATGATAATAAGAAACACAGAACCCATGTATATTTTCATACATTTTATCTTTCTGTGTATTATTTGTCCATTTTTTTTCTCAAAATTGAAAATCTTTGTAAATGGTTTCATCTTAATTATCATTTCTTATATCCATATTAAATTCTGTACATAATTATTTTTTCTACTATAAATATTTTAATATTTAAGTAAAATTACCATAAGATATCCTTCAAACCGTTCAGTGACCAGAATGGTGATGTATACAAGGATATGAGAAAGCATCCTGATATGTATATAAGACAACTAATATGAGATGAAAGCTTCTAACACAAATTACCAAACAACTTTGACTGTTCAATGAACCTTAGAGACATATCTCAGATACATTATTGCTTTTTATTTTCTTTACATGCATTTTAATGGCATTTCATTGTTTACTATACAGCATCTATCAAATTGGTAGAATAAACAACCATTTTATGTATCAGATTTTTTAAAAAGTTCTGAAACCTGGGAACTCATTTTTGGAGAGAAATATTATATATTTATGGAGAGGTTATACATTTTTACATATAACATTCATTATGGATGTATTTATGGAAAGATATTATATCTTTCAAAGAAATATATGATATATTTATGAAGAGGTTATACATTATTATATACAGAACAGAACAGAACGCCGTCTCATACCCCCGTATCTGTGACCATTCTGGTCACTTCACGGTTTGGTGAGCATGTTACGGGAATTTTATTTAAATATCAAAATATTTACAGTAAGAAAAAAATAAAAGCAAAACTATTTATAGAATTTACAAGCATATAAGATATGATAATGGGAAGAGCCGTTTATAGAGATTTTCTTTTTTGAAAAAACATTATTACATACAGCCTTCATTATGAATATATTTATGAATAGTTATACATTTTTATATATAACCCATTTTCAGAGGAATATTATATATTTATGGAGAGATATTATACATTTTTAGAGCAATATTACATATTTATGGAGATATATTATATATTTTTTTCAGAGGAATATTATATATGATAGTAAAGAATTATATATTTATGATAAGGCTGAAACACTTAGTTTTTCATCTTTACGAGAGAGTGTGACGAGGGTTGTGCTGAAAGAAAGAAAGAACTTCTATTTTCTCTCGTCAGGATAAATTATTACAGCGTAATAAAATGTAAACTGATGAATTGTAGGACGAAAAATACCCCCCCCAGAAAATTACGGATTTGTAAATCACATCATTAATATTATACTAATTGAATAAAAACATATGAAGAAGCTGAAAGCTATTTGTTAAGTTCACATAAAAGACAGCACTGGTAAAAGCAAGCACCGCTGAATTAATAATTTTGTTTTAAGACTTGTAAATCTGGCATCTTCTATAAAAAGAAAAGTTGTTCTTTATGTAAACACTTTCGTTTTTGGTGTTGTTGGATGATAAACGTTCTTTTTTACTAATATATTGAAAGGATTTATTTTACTATTTTAAACTACTTTCTGTTGAGTCTGTGACTCAGAAGTATGTTGCTGAATATTTTAATATAAACAGGTAAAGGAATTTAATTCCTTTTATAAAGTGAACTTTGCTTAAAATTTAGCAAAGATTTCGGCGGAATCTTGGTTTGCCCTAACACTATTATTAATTCTTCTTCCCCACATTCACATCTCGCTAATGTTACAAAAAAGTGGCCAATACAAACCGTTGATCTCAATACGAATATATATACAGCATGTATATTTCTATTTCAATTTCACTCATCTTAATTACTTGTAAGTCACGTTCACTAATGCAATAACTAGAATCCTGGATGATGGGATCAGTGATCCTATATTCTATGTTTTGTGATTTCGATTTGTAACTTCTAATGTCTCACATTTTGCAAGCTTCATATACGACAAATATTACAAGTATTTGTTTTCACAAAACACTGTAATACTATGTTGAAAATGTAAATCTTCCATAAATAAATGCAGAAAACAAACAGAAACAATGTATTGTCTATCGTTGTCGTAATTGTTTTTGGAGATGACTTTAGAAGATAAGTCTGTCTAGTAAGCATTCGAAACTGGTTGATATTTTTTTTCTTCTTACTTTATTTCAAAGACAATTAGATGGACGACAGTGCGTCTTCGAATGGGGAAACACGACCTTGAAATGAAAATACTTCTTCGAAAAATTAAGTTAAAACCACCTGTTACTAAATGCGTATTAGATTAAATTCGGAATGCTAATCACTATTGTTGATGCTTCCTCCAGGTAGTTAACCAAGCAAAGAAGAACCCGTCTTAATAGGTTACATTTAACTAGCAGGTAAAATGACGTCCTCAAGTTAAAAAAAAACATGTCCATTTGAAACGTATTACAAATTCCGTGCTTTGAAATATTTACATACAATTACCACACAGTGTACAATTTACGCATTTATTTCTGAGAAACTGCCAAGTAGCCAAATCGCATCGATGGATCTTTTAATTTGAGAATGTTCCTTAAATCCTATTCATTAATAGCTTTTTATCAGAAAGTAATTTTGATTCTTTATGACAATAGAAAGTACTGAAATGGCTTTCTGAGTATGCGAGTTAAATTTTTATGATTTTTTATATTGATCATTTAGAAATCTCCATGCACCACTAAGTATCACGTGGTGCTTACAGAAGAAAACAACACATTACATAAAGACATCACATATCGAACAGTTAGTTATTAACGCATCGCATTCACTTGCACAAGCCCTTTTTACAAGGGGAGAGGCACGTTGAAATATGCTGTTGTTGTTGTTCTTACTAATGGCACTTGCCTATAGGCAACCCCCTGTTGATACAGCAGCAGATTTAAGCCGAAGGGAGCTTCTCTTGTTTTTGAAGTAGCGACAACTAGGGCCAAGAGTACGACTTAGCTACATACTTACCACATTTGCTTGCACAGCCCCTTTTTACAGGGGAGGGGGTGCAGTCACGCATCTCACAGATAGCACACAGAACAACCATGCCCGAACTAGGACTAGAAACCGGGACTCCCAGAACACGAGGAAGACACGCTACCTCTGAGCCTGAGAGCCGGCATATTGAAACATATCACAGATAAAGAACAACCATGCCCGAACCGGGGCTCGAACCCTGGACTTTTTGTTATTGGTAAAATTAAAATAGAATAACAAATATGTTTCTGGATTAAATTATCCTGTGCAAGTGAATTTTTATCTCAATCTCATCGTTTCTTCTGGCTATTAAAATTTGAGTAAAATGTATCAAACAGAATTTTTTTTTATTTGCCCATCCAATCTTCCATTTAATGCGAACTAAATAGCATTCAAAAACTCCAATTCGTTGCATAAATGAAATTTAACATCTGTTGTCATCGATAAGATTTTAGATATCTCTGTGTCTGGATCAATTTCTACAACTGCTTGGTTATTAGACGGTTTGTCAATTCGTATGTACGTGAATACAATACTCAATAACACAAGAATATTTAGTGAAATTATCATTATGGTTTGACGTCACTATTGTGTATTAAAGTAAAACTAAAATGGCCTTAAATTCTTTCTTTTAGATTTTAGTTTGGTAATAATGCGGAAAAGTTGCCTTTTAGGTTCAAAAACAATTTTTAAAAAATTAGGCTGCTATATTATTTTTTTGAAGTGCCTCAAATAGCTAGAAATTTGTAACAATATTCAAAAATGAAAATTTTTAAAAAGGGCCTTTTAAAACTTTTCCTATATTTTAGCTTGGTATTAGTGGAGAAAATTTCGCTTTTAAGTTCAAATAGAATTTTTAAAAAATTCTATTTGCAATACAATATCTCAAAATGTCTCAAAAAGCTTAAACTTTGTAAAAAGAATTAAAAAATTATAAAACTGATAATTATTTTTATGAATTTTTTTTCATATAATGTTATTAAAATGGTTTTAAGTACATATATAAATATTACAATTGGAAGAAATTATTAATTTCCGAGGATGGATGTTTCAGCAAAGATGATCAAGGGGTGGACGTCATTTTCAAGCCGTGAAATCAGGGCGATAAAACCCTTTGCATCAAAATTTATCTTTAAACTTTAAATTTCATGGCTGTATATTTACTTACTGTTACTGTTGTTACTTGTTTTCATAACAGGTCCAATCTCTTTTTAAATTTTGCATTCATCTCTTAGCGTGAATAAAAGGATATTATCTGCAGCAGCAAAGTACCCCTTTCTTTGAATAATCTGGTCTATAAAGTTCTTGATATCGCCATAGAAATAGCTAAATATGAGATAAGGTTAAAAAGACATTTGGAACTATAAGTACATGAAAGTCTTAAATTAATATTAAACCAAATAGGCACCTGATAGTTTTATCTCTTTTTGTCTATTTGATGGATCTGGCTGGTTTGCCTTTTTTTGTAAAGATCTCCGTTGATATTCTGAATTGTAATTGTCGCCTGTATGTCGTTTCTGATGCACAAGTATTTTTTGTCTGTTCTCGATAAAAAATATTCTCTCTCTTTCTTGCTTCTTTCTTCCTCAAAGCGCTGGTGGCAGCAGTATCAATATTACCTACAACCATTTTTCTGTTAGTGCGTTGATCGTTTAGTTTCCATAATTGGCACTTTTTTCTTTTCTACGTTAGCAATATCAAAAAAGCATCTAGATTCTTCTCTAAATTCTGTGAAGTTGGAATCAAGCTTATCTGAACATCTTCTATTTTTAGACTTTAATAAATTCTTATATTTAGCGTTATAAGCTTTTATTATTTGTGAAATCCTTTTGTTAAAAGCAACGAAAATAGAACCATATTTGTGCTATTATGGGAACTGAATGTGACACATATTTTGCTTACAGAAGGATCCTTCTCTGAAGCAATTTTGAGGTTATGTCTAATCTAATAGTAGCGCTAGATTTGTCAGCATGGGCTTTAAGCAAATCACTATATTCCCCAAAAGTAGAACCCTCCGATATTTATTTTGCCTTCACTAATTTAGACTGAGCCATTTTTACTCACAGCAAAGTGCACAAATTACAAATCAGTTTCGGAGAGAAGACGTCATCCTAATTGAACTTGGCAAAGCTACTGATTTGAAACCAACTCTGTCCTTGTCACCGAACGCAGAGAAATCTTCGGTCTTACTTAAATAATAACCGTTCTGATAACGACGTAGGTTTGTGCCAATGCAATATTAAAACTGGCGGTAGTTTCATAAGCCAATAAAGACTACAGCGCCTGTAAGATTACTTTTGTCTAGTGGTTATGTCACGTGGCTACGAACCCTAGCGTCGGGGGTTCGGTCCTTGACATTCAATTGCCCCACACGTTTGTTTTAATATTCTCTGCATTTTGCATCCAAACTTTATTTTTTTTTCTCTTTCTTTCACTACTTTCTTATCACTTGTATCTTATAATTAGAATGTATATGTATTATCTGTAATTGACTCGCTTTTGAATTCTATTTATTCCGCAACATCAGAGTTATTATAACGCATCAAACTTTAATCACACTTCCCCAAAACAGAATAATATTTGAGTTTAAAATTCCATGATAAAACTTAAGTTTAAAGGAATTAATTGAATTTATAGTACTTAAAAATGTCTTAATTTTACTAGTTATTCAGATGATATTTGTTGCTCGATAATTTAATTTTTGATTACCGAATCCTAATAATTTATTTTGGATCACCTATCGAATAAAGACGAGATTCAATTATCGAATAATTATACTGCTATAAACTTAAGAAGTAATAGACTAACTGGTATTAAAATCTAATATTGAAAATAGTTTATTATACTTATATTTTCAAACTCATTGTAAAAAATACTAATCATAAATAAAAAATAAATTAAAAGAAAATATAATTTGTTATATAATTTAATTTTTGCTACACTTATATCTATATTAATAAAAATGGATCTCGAAATGCGTTGCTAAAGCGCAAAACTAGAGAACGGCTCGACCGATTTGGCTAATTTTTTAAAAATATTTTCGTTAAGACACGAGGATGGTTCTTATGGAGAGAAAAACTGAAGAAACTGCGAGGAAAATAGTTAAAACGACACTTTTCTTATTTTCCCGCCAAAAATCTTCATTTCCTTCCCCCACACCAACTGAGTAAGATAGCAGGAAGTAATAAATTATGATTTGTTTAGAAAGAAATACGCGATGTTAGTTGGTTTTCATTCATAGATAACGGGATGTTTAAAAAAGAAAGAAAATAGTTGCTTTTATTATTAGTCTGTATGAATATTTAATCTATGCCTGCTCAAAATAAAATCTGGGCAGGGAAGAAAAAAAGATTAACAAAGTGAAAAAAGGGTTTGTAGAAATAAAAGTAGTGAAGAAAAAAAGGTTAGAAAAAAAAGAAAAAGAAAGAAAGGAAGGGTGTATGTCTTTCACCATTATTTCCTCTGTGCGCGGCTTTTTCCAAGCTGTTTTTAAACTTTCGCATCTCTTGAAAACCAATTGTGTCTTTATTTGTTTAGTGTGTTTACATTTATGAAAATTTGAATCTCATTATTCTATAAAAACGTAGAATTTTAGACCTTTCCCTCCACCATTTAAGTAAAATATCAATTCCAGGACAATCATTGCTCGAATAGAAAGAGAAAGATGAGTAGTATAATGAACAGAGCAGCTGAAGAAAATAACACTAGATAATACTATAAATGAATTATAAGACTATCAAAATTTGTTTGGTTTAAAAATATTTTGATAAAAAACTTTTTATGAGACACAGCTACATAAAATATTATATGAAAATTTTAGCGAGCATTAATACTGGCGAACCGACTGGTCGCCAAAGGCGGCTAGTAGTGAATATATTTAGAGAGGCACTTCTGATTTTAAGATTTTGTTTTGAATTAAAAAAGTATTCTAAACTTCAATTAAATACTCTATTTTTATGTATGTATGCAATAAAAAGATTAATAAAAATTACTGAAGTCTACTTTTCAGAAAGCTTCAGAGGAATTCTACATTCCAACCTTCACAATGCATAATTTGGTCATTTTAATATGATCCATCTAAAGAATACCAAAAAAATTTTAAAAAATTAAAATCAAAATATTTTACTGACGCTTTTTTTCCTTGTCTTGTCTAATATTTGTTGATAGTTAACTATTTCATTGTTTCTGAAATATTATTAACTTCTCCTTGTTAACTATTTATGTTTCTTTCATTCATTTGCGTATTCTTTTAGATTTCGTTCTCTCATCCTCATATTAGTCAATGTTTCTAATTGTATATAGTTAAATTTACTGATTGAAATTAAACCCCATATAGGTTAATATAGTATTATTGCCTTTTTGGGGTGAAAAATCTCTCATTTCTGGATTATTTTATAATGTAATATAAGGTATAAACATGAATGCAAATAAAATTTAAATTCATAAATAACATATAGGATTTAAAAATCGAAACATTTTAATAGATTTTCCACAAATTTTGTTCGTAAATACCAAGAGGTATAAAGAAGTTTTAAATACCTAGAAACATATAATTTCTTATTAATTAAAAAGAGCTTCGATACACGTACAGAAATGTTTGTTGCCTTTACTATAGCCATTCCTCTAAATGAAGGATTTACAAACATTTTGTATCATCCTTGATAGTCCCCAAATTCATAATTTCATTATTTATTGATTATTAAACTTTATGCCTTTCTTTAAAAAAATTATTAAAACTTATTAAAAATGATCTTTTTCAAAAAAATTAGCGACAATTATTAAAAAGTAATCTTTTTTTTAAAATTATTTAAAAAATATAATTTTTTAATAAAAGTTAATAAAAAATCTTTTTTTAAAATATAAATAAAAATTTATTAAAAAATTCTATTTAAAAACATGAAAATTATTAATAATTATCGTTTTTTACAAATTATAAAAATATTATTTAAAGTTATTACAAATTATAAACAATTAATAAAAATATTGTTTTTTAAACAAATTATCAAAAATTAATAATAAACATTGTTTTTTAACAAATTATAAAAAAATATCGAATGAAAATATATTTTGAATATCCTGTATCCATCTGATATGTTTTGTTTTCCTTATGGTACTTTAAAATTTAATTATTAAAAATTATGGGATATAAAAATTGTTTTCAAAAATTAATATTCTAATTTAAATAAAAATTAAATTTTAGATAATCAGTGGAATTTTCACATTATAATATTTTAGTTATAACTATCTTAATATCAAAAAAGTATAAATTAAACGATGTACATGAAAGTATTTTATTTCGAGTTTATAAATCAAACACATTCTGGATAAAAACAAATTATTATACCCCAATGTTTACATCTTTATAAAAGGTTAGATAAACAAGGAAAAATGTTTTAAAAATCTGTAATATTTTCAATTTTACGATGAAAATATCGGGCAAATCTAAAATATTTTCGGAGACCTTTCTGCGTACCTCATATCTTTAAGGAAAGTTCGTTATCCTCAGTGCTGTATATCAATAACAATAAAATCGAGGGATAGTTTTTTTAAAATATTTATGTAGATACACGGTTGGTTTGATTTATATTGTTCAGTTAATACCTTTAAAGCTCAATCTGAATAAAGATCACTTTTTGATAAGAATAACAATCGTGTCTCATGCAAGGAAACGTATTAAATTCGAACAATTCACTTTGGTCATTTAATAGTTCTGGTGCGGTTGAAAAATGATGTGTTAGATTTTCCAATTCATTCATATTTTGACTTCCGTTTTCAGATACAAAATTATACTTTGTTTTTCATTTATTATATGAGACATTCGCAAATTACGTTTAGTTTGTTTGTTTCTTGAATTTTATTTTAACGCTCACAAAATTTACGAAGAGATCGACTAATGGTTCAGCTACGAAATTTTAATAGGTCTTCATGTTTTAGATCTCCCTGTGTGTGCCTGAGGGTGTAAGGCGTTGTCTATGTTATTGCAGTGAATCTCTTTCATAAATCATTTATATCTATCATAAATCACATATGCCTATCATAAATCGTATGTATCTACTATAAATCCTTTATACCTATCACGACACCAGGCATCTGTAAACTAAGGCTCAGAGGAGGTTGTGGATGACGTAATTGCCCTTCTGAAAAGCTATTCTCTCTCTTTCTCTTATTAAATTATTACACTGCTCACTATTACACGTCTCGGTGAAGCGCTTACTAAAAATCAAATGTTTAACTTCTTTAGTTAAACGTTGCAATGATTTAATCCCATTAAAATACACTCAACCCTAATTACGATATCTTTTTAACACGATAATTAGAAAAATTTGATTGCATTTTAACTAGCGGGTATTAAATTATATAAACAGCAAAATTATCGAATGTTGATGGATCATCTAGCTCAATTTCCCTCCAACTTCTTTAAGGTTAAAGATAACCTTAATTAGACGAAATTAAATTTCTCATTAAGACAAAAAGCTTTTATGCTTTTTCGATAAATGTACTTGCTTAAACGAAAGGGACTAAAAAGGGTTTAACTTTTTCAATCAAAAGTAAGGATAATTGGGTCACGTGGAAATAAAATTCTAAAATGCATTTATCACCCGTAAAATGCTACACACATCTTCAAAAATCATATAAAAATTGTAGAAGCCACCAGATGACACCAATAGTATGTCACAATGACGAGAGTGTAAGAGAGTGATGTATAAGGAATACAGGCAAAGATGTCAAATTGTTCGCAAACGTTTTAAAAACTTTTCAATGCGATAACCGCTTAGTTATGACACAAAGGACGCATTTGGAAAATTTTCTTAAGTGGTAGAATTATCGGCCATTCTGGACTGTGTTTGTATCCTTCTGGAAATATTCGAGGAACTTGGGAGCACCCTGAGTGTCATCTCCAGGCTTTGGCATAGATTTCAAAATTAAGGTTTTGTGAGTAGATGTTACAGCGGAGGTAACCCCATAGCTACAACGACGAATGACGACTGGTTTTTGGCAATTACTTAAAAAGGAGAAAGATGGATTTTTTTTGTGTATTTTGCACTAAGTAGTAAAAATTGCAATTTTTATTAATGGTTTCAAATATATGGCATGTTTTATGATCTTTTTTTTTTAATAAATAGGTTTTACAAATTAGTTGCGTTTGTTTTGCTTCTGATTCTTTCT
This sequence comes from Argiope argentata, assembly GCA_026289955.1. Lineage (NCBI taxonomy): Eukaryota > Metazoa > Arthropoda > Arachnida > Araneae > Araneidae > Argiope > Argiope argentata. The sequence goes on along the minus strand of JAOUZG010032119.1, from coordinate 188,711 downwards.
TTTCCTGAACATGCATCATCCTTAACTTATGGATACGAATGTAAATCTTGAAAAACTTGCTTCATTTTTAATTTGTACTTGAATTAACTTTGGGATTTATAAAAATTAATAGTGATCTTTCTATTTCTTTGATAAAAATGCGAGTCGAATTTCATCAGTATCGAATATATATATATATATATATATATATATATATATAAATGCTCAAAACATCCTGCTTCATATAAATATGCATATAGAAACAGATACGAAGAAAACAGTACAATTATTTCCTTAGTTTTACCTTTTAACATAGGTCTTTCTCTTCAGTTCGAATGGAAGAAGGAGTAAGGGAGTAGGTATAGCGCATATGCAAATAGGTGTGTCGAAGTGACTATCTACATTTATTAGATGTTAATTGTAATGCGTATATCAAGTCAATTTTGATGCTGTCATTTGTATTACAATAGTTTCATAGGGATGTATATTTTTTCTACGAATATTACGAGTATATACGTCAGTGATGCTAACCTTTAACTTAGGACATCTGAACTTTGGTAATCAAATGTGAAGTAAAAAACGTTTCAGAGACTGGAATTGAAAAAGAAAACTCTTCTTTTATGAACCATGAGAACGTTTGGAAACTTCTATAGTGTTGCCAGAAGAAAAAAAGCGAAATATTTTTCAGTTGTCAAAGACATCTCAATCATTCGGTAATAAGGGGATAGATGCTGCGCATTTCATGCACTTGATGGTCTCGGTGGCAACGAGGTAAGGAGTATTTTAAAGACCATATTTAAATTTCGTTTTCTTTAAAACAGGTTTTTGTATTTCAGTTTGAACAATAGATACAGCTATATCCTTTCAAACAAATAGCAGACAGTACAGCTAAAGTAAATTATATTCTATAAACATTTTTCGACAATTTTCTAAATCAGAGGGAAAAAAATGGCGGTCCATATATTTAGCGACATATTTGGCATTTTGAATAAAACAAATGATTGGAATCAAGTTAAAAAGGTATAAAGAAGTATTACTTAAAAGAATTGCTTCTTCAGTTCACCAGCAATTAAGTTAATCTATCCGAGTACATCAAACAATCATAAATCAGAGGAAGAAAGTAATTGGATTCCTTTTGATTACGTTCTGCACCAGCAGTTTTCAAAAACTTATGGCAGATAAGCGTTTTAACAATTAATTTCATTATGAAAGCGGTAGACTTTGCTGAGTTTTCCAGTTTTCCTCCAATTAAAGCAGAAATAGAGAGTTCTAGAAAATCTTCTAAAAAATTACATATCCCCATTTACTGAAGTTAATCTACACTTTAACCTCAGAGGATACCAATGAATGACAACTTAGGCCAAAACAAAGTACGCCACTGCTTAAATTTAGCATTGGATATGGAATATGAACATAACTGGAAATACAAGCCGAAGTGAAATTAAAAGCATACAAGTACTAGAATTAAAACGTATGATAGGTTTCAAATTTTAAAAAGATTAAAATGAAATCTGCTATGCATATTTCAATGTATCATGCAAAAACATCATTTCTTGAACCGCCAAGCACCAGGTGCTCGTGCGAGTTAAATTATATTTTTATTCAATGTAATTGTTTCATTGAATGAGTCACTTTGGTATTGCAAACGATCCAAAAACACTTTGTCTCACATCGATTGTTAAAAAATTTTTCACATTTCCTGTTTATTTCCTTTCATATAATCATGGTCTAAAAATGACATTTTCCTAGGTTTTTATTTGCGGTAGAAATTAACTTTTTTTTAAAATCAGAGCTTTCGTAAATGCAATGAAAACATGGTATTAAAAGTTGATGTTTTGAGATGCTCGTGCAGATAATAAAATTTTAATTTTTTCACTTATGGAATTTTTTATTTTTCGCCTATGGATTTTTGTTGACGTCACAAACCTCATTCCCAAAAAACATCATGCTCTAACATGATAAAAATATTTGTGCATTCTCAATTTTTGTTTTAACAAATTAAATATTAAAATAAAGTAGAATCTTTTGTCACTTTCATAATAATCGAACCTTTTGATATAAGCTCAGATTTGATGGAAGTCAAGCTACAAAGCTCTACAATAGTATGGCAAGATTAATTAAGCGTATTAATCTTCTAACATCCGAACTAATCATTGTTTTGGTTTATCGTCACATTTTCTTTCCCTTTTCTTTCTTTCACAAGGTGTGCGAAGTCCTCAATTTAAAACTAGTACTGTGCATTCAATGTGTTTCAGTTAAGCATGTGTTAAATTTAAGGAAAGTAAGCATATTTTCATAAAATGAAATTTCTAAGAATTCCTGTTGTCTCTTGAAAATTTCGTATATCAGTTTCGTCATGATAACTCTTACGGTTTCGTAAATTAAAAAAAAATTCAAAATTGGTGAGTATATTATCTCATTTAGGTATGACTTGTCCTTTTTTATTTGTTTTTAATCCGTTACATATGTTTTATTCAAGAGTAAAAAAACTAGTTTGTATGTGGCAATATTTCTGGAGAAATTTTTATTTATAAATTTGTTATAGACCTAACTAAAAAATATATTAAACGAACGAGTGTTAATTTAAGAGTAATAAATTACGTATTATCAACCTTCAAGAATTTCTACTTATTACTTTTAAGAAGACTCCTTATCCTCTCTAAGTAATTTAGTCCTTGAAATCTTTTCAATTCCTCATCAAGGATATGTTTGACTTTCAGCTGATCGATTTTTTTTCTTTCTTTTTTTCCTAACCAAATAGGATTCATAAAAAATGGGAATAATTAACCTTACGGATTACTTTTAAGCATGCATGATTCAATAAAATACTTCCCGCTTCCATTAATTTAATATTTAAACTAAAACAAATTTATCTATCTATATATATATATAAAGGATAATGATAATGGTTCATTATAAAAGCCACTTATCTGTTACTGAAAACCTACTTAAGAAAATTTCGTGTTATTAGAAAAAAAATTTTTTATTATTCTTTTAATACCTTTTATTTTTCATCAAATTAAGAAATTTATCTTAATTTTTTTAAAAAAACTTATATTAAGAGATCTTTGAGGTAGGTCTTGGAGTAGCATGATAGATAAGGTCTTTCGAGTAAATAAGGTCTTTGGAGTAGCATACTGAAAACCTAAGGGAACGGTGATCTTGAAAATTTCTAAAATAATTATCACTTCAGATCATTACCAAGATGAAATGATCAGTTCAGGTGGCTGATAATTCTTTTTTAATTTCTGGAAAAGGAATATATAAATAGAAAATAGGGCTTAATCTTTAAACTTGATTCGAAATTTTGACGAATCTAGAATTTTAAACTTGCCTGTGTGCAAAACATAATAAACTGATTGTGATTGTATGTGTGATTGATTGTGATTATGAATATCATAATCCTAAGACAGGAAGCATTGAAAGAAATCTGGAAGAATACTTCATCAAAGTTGCAAATGTGCATCAGAATTTTGATTTCCTCCTGAAGTGCATTATATGCCTATCGGTCTACCTGTTCTGTGCATATTCACATAATAATTGAAAAAACAACTAACTTTAACAGCCAGCTGCAGTGTTTTCTCCAATAATGCATGCTCTTTAGTAGACTTCTTATGCCAAAGAACGCTCGCATGACATCAGATTACAATAAACACAAAACATTACCCTTTGGCTTGAATTCAGCATTTTTACTGGATTTATCGTGCCACCCTTCTTAATCCCTGTCATGCCGTTAGCAGTATTCAATAATCGAATGTGTGCTTTAGAAGCGTTTTTTTTAATCGATTGAAGCAAAGATCTGACTCAAAATGAATCTTTCACTTAAAAAATCTCATACCAAATTTGATATGTTTAAGTCATTCGAATTATCACGTTTGCCTGCTTCTGGAAGTACATAATCACAGACAACCTACCTTTTGTTGGATTTAACTCGAATTTTGACTGATGCCTAGACTATAGATGCTAAATCAGTGTACTAAATCTTCCCTATATAGCTTTCTTCCTTTTGTAGTAGTGTTAATTTTTATTCAAACAGCGGGAAATTCTCTGAACAGAGTTCGCTCAATATTTGAAAGAAATCTTCATATTTAGTGTAGTTTAATTTAGTTTCATTAAAGTCCCTTTTAAAGCGACAGAAGTGGCTGTTTTGAGGCCGACGTATTCTTACACCGCGGTCAGATAACGAGGCCATCACCTGAGCTGGCAGCCCCCTCATAGGTTCTTCGGTGGAATCGGATCACGAACCTGAAACTCTCCGATTCCGATGCCGTCATCTTACCATCAGGCCACTGCGGCCCACACAGACTTAGCATAAACGTATACCAAATTTCAACCATCTAGCTCAAAAAGTTTTCGAGTTATCATTGCCATAAATAGACATTTTCTAAAAAGGCGTTTTTTAAACTCAGAGATATCTGAAAGGTGAAGATTCGTAAAAATCTTGAGTTCGATTTTTTTTTCTTCAAATTGCTGTATCTTCTCGATACCTCATACAAGAAAGTAAAAAGACTTTTCTGCGTAGTCTTCACACTTAATTTGAAGTTTAGTATAATATTTAGAATCCCTTTAGAAGAACAGAAAAAAATGCCAAATGGATTCTCTATTTTTTTCGGTGTTAATAAAAAACTGCCATACATGAGAGTTACGAGAGATCAAAGGAAGAACAGTGTGCTCTTACTTGGAAATGTAAACAATAATATATTAGTTTTGGGGAAAAAGAAATCCATTATTATTTTACAACCATCTACCAATAAATCAATCGATTTCTTTCCATTCAGAATTTTTAAAAATAATGGGGGGAAAATCCATTGTTTTCTTGCTAGATGGCTGCAAAATAATAATGGACCTTTTTTCCATAACCTAATATCTTCAAACATCCTAAAAATTTCATTCTAGATGTAGTTTTTATTTTATTGATTTTTTTGCTGATTCAAACAGCCACAGACAATACAGCAGATGCTTGGACAGAATGCATCCATTATTATGTACTTAGAAGAGATGTCGAAGTAAATTCAAAAATTGTTCAATCAAAAGAAAACCAACCGAGAGCATTTTAAACAACATGGGTATGTTCAGAATGTTCTTACTTCCCTGGAATGCTGTTATTGATAAAAGAAATATAATAATCAATTCATATTTTCCTCATTTTTATCTTTACATCTATAATTACTGCGAGGTAGAAATAAATTTTTAAAAAACCGAGCTGGTTCAAGCCGGTATAAACCAGTTAGAAATAATTAATACATTCAGAATGAACTCAGGAATATCAAAACCACAGAGGTATTTCGGGATATCTGAATTCTTTTTAATTCACTCATGTTTTTAACCAAGAGAAAAACCATTATGCTTTTACATTGTTAAAATCCTCATCATGCTAGATTTCAGATCTTTTCAAATATCTTTGGTCAAATAAAGTTTCTCATTTCACTTCAAAAGATTGGACTAAGACTGTTATACTTTTATTTATATTTGTAACATTCTCTCAACATTTTAAATCGATTAACGATGATTGAAAAAAATACAGAAATATATTTTTGATGCGTGATGAAAGAAGTTAGTTTACCTGTAATTCTGAGTTCTTCTCGTAAGTTCGAAAAAAATTTGATAGACATCAACAATTTTGGATAGAAAGATATGTATTGAATTTTACTTTTTGTATTGTTTAGTTATCGCGTTAATAGATAGACATAACCCCCAAAATATGATTTGTTAAGTCTTTTTGATTTACAATATGCTGATTAATCAAAACCTCGAGACCAAATTATTCGCTGATTCCAATAACTTATCTTCCAACTTAATGTAAATGAGGAAATAAAAATGTATAGAAATAATCAATAATTTATAGTTTTTGCCAAAATAGGTGCAAATTTTCTTTTATTTTCAAAAATATTTTTGTAACATCTATAATAGTTAAACATAAAAAAACTTTTTAAATTTATTACATTTAAAGTCCTTGTATATAACTGGTTATAAGAAACTGGTTGCCTTTTACAAAGACGTTAACAATTTAGTTATTGAAATATTCATTACGAAACATTTAATAACTAGACCGCTGAAATTACGTTTACTAATTGCAGTATTTTATGAAAAGACCTTCAACATACTCAATTATAGGGAAATTCTATGTAATTTTGCTTACTTATCTTTGGACCTTTATTCTCTGAAATACCATAGAGAATGTTTTCAAAATTTATATAAATTTGGTATAATAGGAAGGAAATTTTATAAAGAGTTTAGAATTTATTTCTGTAGACTTCCATAAAACGAATTATTTGAAATTACAATTCTTGTCTCTCTTTGTTTCTCCATACAGTAATGTAAACAATGGCTGAAAATTTTCAATTCAAAAGAAGTTCCTTTTCGGTAGAATTTCAATTTATCAACCAGTCAACTCTTCTATTTAATCTCGGCTTTCTTTGACACTTTTTGTTTCGAACAATTAAGTATTCTATTTTACACATATCGTCTCCTGGAGTATTTATATCGCCAAATCTAATCTGTTCCATCCAAGGACAAGAAGTCTGTTTTTTTTTATTATTTTCCTTGTTGTGTTTGGCGGCGGTATTGTTTAGCAGACGATAATTGGGCTACGGTGCTCTGAATAAAATTGACATGTATTTTTATTACGCTACTTAAATATCGCTGCTATCTTCCAACCATAAACAGCCTACACACACGTTTGTACAATTTTATCATTTCATTTTTCTTCCTCTCTGCTTCCATTTCGCCATTTTTTTTGGTTGTTCAAAGGAATGTAGACAAAACTCATTTACTGTAAGAGCAGGATGTCAGTATGAGAGCTGTTTCTTAAAAAATTTGAAGTAGTTTTTGATTTGTGCTTCTAAATTTGGAATCTGACATCAAGATTCTTGATTAGTGAAACCTTTTTTTTAATAAAGAATAAAAAGAAAAGTTTAAAAATGGATTATTTGGAAATAATAAGCATACCTTCGATGTAGATTTTTTTTTTTCAATTATAGAGAACATTTTGTTAAAATTTGAAAAGTGATTATTCAATATTTTAAATTTAAAAGATATTTGAAAACTTAAACACAATTTTTTAACTGTAAGAAAAGTCATTGTGACTATCCCATTTTAAAGGGTCAAATCACGTGATCTCATTTTCATGTGTAAAAACGTCATGCACGTTACTAACATCTACATTACTTTGGAGTATGGTCTGCCGCTATTTTTATTATTTTAAAATAAGGAAAAAAAATTAATAATACTTTCCAATTTTTAGCTTTTAATATTAACTGTACAATTCTGGTTGATTTTACAAGGCAAATTTATCAAATAAAACTTTTATTATGTAGAACTATTCAGATAAAAATTATTCAGCGACAACAGTTTACAAATGTTACAGTGACAAATACAGGCAATGGGGGATTTCCATACTTGAAGATTGTGCAGTGCAGATTATTTTAATAAATTGATTAATTGTTGAAATTAGTTTCACGTTCGACATCATTTATAATTTACTAATCATTGGTTTTAGGATAATATTTTTTTTATTTTATTAACTTTTTCAAAATATACCAACTCTCATTTGTTTACCATGATTCCATACTATCTGACTTCTACTTTTGTGCACAATATTATTGAAGCAGATATTCTAATACAATACAAATATTCTATTAAAACCCTGAAGGTTATGGAACACATAAAAATCTCCTCAACTATATTTCAACAAGTATTATCTTTAGACTTTAAAATTCAAAGAATTCGTTTTTTTATTAATGTATTTATTTTGTTCGGAAAATTATTTATAGGGCAACTCGGAAGTTCTGAAAGTGACTTGATCAGGATCTCTCTCAGCCTTGCCGCCATAGGCAGCTGCCTTGCTGGAAATCCGCCATTAGTTACCGTGTCCAGGCAATACAACCTGTTGCACGACATTCGCATCAGATGTTCAATATTCAACAATATAATACTAATATTCATTGCAATTCAATATGCAATTAAGAAAATTCAACCTTATTCAATACAATTCAATATTCAGTTAAGAAAATTCAACCTTATTCAATACAATCCAATATTCAGTTACCAGAATTTAATAACATTCAATACTATTCAAAATTCAACAGACGAGATTGCGTTTGATATTCAACGATATTTTAACTATATTCAATTCAATTCATTGTTCAATTAACATATTTATTGCAATCAAATATTCAATTAACAATAATCAGAAATATTCAATAAGATTTTATGTAGCATTCAAAATTATTTTACAATATTGAGAATAATTTTCAAATACATCCAATATTGTTCATTGTGTGTTACATAAAGAATAGGAGTCACAGCTTGTAAGTTCAATATCTAATAACTTATTTTCTGAAGTTGAGCTGCACTTCCCTGGTTATTTTAAGGTCATTAGGAAATGCACTCATAACAACCTATCGTGATTGATTGCTTACATTAACGATGGTAAAAAATGTCCTCGCAGAACTCACAGATTTCAACTTTTATCATGCGAAATACTAAGTTGGCATTGCGAATTTCGCCATCGTGTTTTTAAAATGCACATAGTTTCCAGTACCCTTACTTGACTCTTATTGCAGTATCAGTGATCTAAATACTGTACTCAGAGCAAAGTCCATCTAATAAAGTTATGTCAAAATAGTCAACATCTCCCCGGGGACACCTCGAAATGAGGTTGGGGGGGGGCTTCCGGTATGGTGATTGGATCTCGCCACCCTGGATGGTACACAAATAGGTGAGGTTCAGGTTCCTCTCATAGATGACTGAATATACTTACAACGGGAAGGGTTTTACCGAGTCCGGTGATGGCCCTTAGGACTCTACCATAATTTCCACCAGTGCTGCTGTGGTGGCGGTCCGGTCATTCAGTTTTATGGTTTATCACATGTGCGACTCGGAGATTCTGATATAACATTTATAGTCAGCATGATCTGTCAACAAAATGGAATTTGTATTCTAGGAACGTTTGCCCCTCGATTTTTATTAGATTCTTTTGTAGATGTATTGAATCGTATGTCTCTCCAGGATCCGATCTCAACTAAAGAAGCTGTGCATAAATACCACGAGCAAGAAATAAATTCCTTTATTAACGGAATCCAATCAATTAATATTTAAAAATTAAAATTAATAAATGAAAATAATAATAGATAGTTAAGTATCTAGCAAGATAGCTCCGTAGAGAACTAGGCCTATAAACTATCTTAAACTTTGAAAGAAAGAACGATAGAAAACCGAGAGAACTAAAATTGAAGATGAAGTCCTAACTGAAACTGAAACTAAAAATTCAAAAACACTGAAGTCATGAGGTCTTACATTAACGATTCAGCGGCACCATTTCATTTTACTTCTTGCTGAAGAAAAATGAAATGGTGCCGCTTATGGCCCTCTCTTATGGCTCTCTCTAACACTCTCTTGTGGCCAACACGCATCGTTTGCTTAAAAACCGATGACTAATGCCATGGTTACAACTTCATGGCATTATAAGGCAATCGTAATATCGAACAACATCGTGGTGATATTGCTCACAGCCGGTACTAATGGAATAGACAAGTGCAGATTTTCCTGTCTTGAAAATAATTTGTCACTAGTAATCTACTGTTATCTTCTGGATTTCCTCTTACTTGTTAATTTAAATAATAATAATTACAGGGGGATGGGAATCTCAGACATGGGGATGAGAAGCTGACGGTCTATTGGCTGGTTCTCGCGATCCGGATGGGTATAGAAATGGTGTGGAGTGGCTACTCTCTACTGATGTCGAGACGTGGCTCCTACGGGAGAGATTGTACCGCGACAGGTGAGGGCTCGTAGAACTCAACTCGCCAATGGTGTTGCACTCTCCTGTCATTCAACCTCATCCATGTACCTTCAAGACGTCGGAATTGTCAGTGAATTCCTTTTAAATAAATATCTACTCATCCCTAACAAAGATTAGATAACATACGGAGTCCCAGTAAGAAGTACCTGTACTCAGAACCAGCTTTGAATCAGTACCAATTACACATTATTTATTAGACTAATGGATTTCAGAGGACAAAATACAAACAAAGAGAGAAAAAAAGAAGAAGAAATAAAATGAATAAAAAGTGGCATGAGAATAAAACATCCTGACGTGACAAAATGTATGCATGTTGAATGCTTGAATATGCAAATGAGTTTTGTGCCTGCAAAAGTTATGAGAAGAGAGAGAGGAACAAACAATGGACGCCCTTATTGTGACTTGGGAGGGTCCACTGTCCCTTTTCTCTTTTATAAAAGGAATTATGATGGTACATTCTTGGCATACATATGAAGAAAGGACTCGAACGATATGCAACAATTTTACGGATGATTAAAATCAATTAATCGAAATTTCACTCGGATAAGTCAAATTAAATATAGACTACAGAAATATTCAGATTTTAAGACCAAGGAAAAATCAAGAAAACATATAATTGAATTAAAATATCAAAAATAATTGCTTAGAAAATTATGAAAGCTGAGAATATAGCAACATTTAGAGAATTTTAGAATCTAATATGAATCGGAATGAAACAAATCAAAAACGTTATTTGAATTAATAGCAGTTAAAAAAATTAAATACTATTGAATTTTTAAATTTTCGCATAAAAACTAAATCTGAAATTTATTTTCCATGAATCTTAGTAAATATTTTATTCCCGTAAAACTCTGCTTCTGTTATTCTTACTAAACCAAAAATAATATCTGCAAATTTTAAACAAAATTTATAGTGCATTTCAGAAAAATATTAAACTGAAAATCATTTATTTTGCTTCCTAAATGGAATTTAGTCTTTGAACTTAAGAAGCATTAATAAATACTAAAACTAAACGCTTCAAAATATAAAACCCATTAGTTTTATTATCTACTAGAACAAACTGAATGATCATGACAATTTAATAGTAAATATTTGTACTAGAGACATCTTAAGAAATGAAGAGTTAACTAACTTTTATTTTTATATCATTTTATGTCTTTAAATCTTTAAACAAAACAAAGCTGTTTCAAAATTTGGCATTGAACCATTCGAAATGATTACATTAGGAAATGCCAATATTTCAATCAAGAGGACACATGTTTTGACTGTTCTCACGTGGAAAACAGCGTGCTGTTAGTTTTACTGCTTATTATTCTCCAGTTATTAAGTTCTGTCAAGATGCTTTTGACAGTTAAATTGTTTCATAGTTTTATCATTCATCCATCTATTGCCTTGTGGCGCTTTGAATCTGCTTAAAACAAAATTAAATAGTACAAATCGAGAATTCATGGTTTATCAAAAACTTCTGTAATTATTATTTTAAAATTTAACTAACTATGTCATTTTTTTTCGATACGAATTTTTTAGTTTCATTAAGCAAAAAATGCTTTTTTGAATACTAATTATTTACACCAAACGAATATCCCTGGGAGCTGTGGTTCACTTACATCAATTTGATATAGTTTTTGTAGGTACGTTGTTAAGAGATACATTGAAAAGTATCTAATTTACTTATTTATATACTAACTAGCTTTTACTCGCGACTTCGTACGCATTTTTGATGTGTATGGGTGAGAACTGATGGTCTGATCACAATGCAAAATGTCATCAGACTGTATCATTATGGTGCTGTTGAAAACAGTCTGATATAACATAATCAAGAAACTTGTAAATCATACACGGGAAATTTTAAAAATTTAGTTTTATTCCAATACCGTTAGTCTGGCTAAAACAAAATCAATTCCATATCCATCGTAAATAAATGTGAAGACAATCAAAAGACGCTACGCAATTTTCTATACCAGTTGGGGTAACGTAATACAAATTAAAAATTTTTAATTTCCTTTATGTTAATTCAAAAGTACTTCAAAATGAATTCTAAAAATCAATTAATTAACAATGTTTGATTTTAAATGCATCAAATACAAAGAAAATAAACAGAATTGTTTTAAATAATCGGTCGAAAACATGTTAAACCTAACCTCATGAGCGTGGGGGAAAAACAAACTGGTGTCTTACTCACTTGGCTGCAATAAAATGAAGATTTTACGATGGAAAATTGGTTTTTATATCAAAATAAAATTAACGACTGATTAAAGCAGAATAAATTATAACTTATGTCCTGTTCTAAACTATAACCAAACTGCGTGCTAAATTTCATCCAATTTCCTTCAGCTGCTCTGGCGTGATGGACTAACATCATCAATCCATTCATCCAATCATCCATCCAAACTTTCACATTTATAATAGTAGTATAAATTTTTATTTTGGAGAATGATGTAAAAACACTGAATAAACTTCAGACTTACAAATTAAAAAGAAATAATCCGAGAGTCTTAAGAGTCTCATTAGAAAAATCCTTAAATTATAATTTCTTAATCAATTTCACCGGAAATTTGAAAAGTTGGCCAAACGTTTTGCATAATCTAGGTACTTTTAAACCTAATACGGTTTACATTTTTAAACGCCTTTTGCTCCTTGTTATTCTAGAAAGCTTTTCTTCCTTCTCGGATCACTTTATCACGAGTTTATTTTAGTTTTAATGTAATCTGTCAGTTAAATTTCAAAAAATTAATTATCGTTTTCAAAAATTGCACTTAAATTCTAAAAATTACTTGCTCGTGACAGAAAATATGGCATTAGATATTTCATTAAAGCGCGTAAGCAACAAAGTTTCTTGAAAATTAATGAATTCTATTTCTTAAAGAGTTTTAGGGAAGTATTACAATTACTTTTCTCTGAAATCTGAAAATTTCGAAAAACAAAAATTAAAAAGGGTGATGCCAAACCAATTAGCATTTCTTTATACATGTATACTGATAACCTGTGTTATAATTATTATGCGTCTTTTTTTTCTTTTTACAGTGAAAAAAAAGAAGATTTAACATAGTTATAAGATCTAAAATATAAGAAATAAAATTATCTAAAAAAATATGCTACATTTTAGCTTATAGTTTTGCCTTTGTCACATGAAAAAAAAAACTATTTATGAATAATTATCAATTAAAGATTGCTAAAAATTTATGGGACCGCGAGGCGCTGGTGGTAAGATCTCGGTTGATGAGCCGTAGAGTTCCATGTTCGTGACCCGATTCCATTGAAGGACCATCGTGTAAGGGGTTCTGTTGCACGTTTAATCTGTCAGGGCCAAAGGTCGACCTGCTGGTGTGGTGTGGAAGGGGGTGCCAGCTCAGGTGTCATCCTTCTCATTTGACAGCGGTTCAAAATTACCAGATCCGTCCCAAAAAATTTCTGGTTTTGCTTTAAAATGGGACATTAACATAAATAAGATAAGCTAAACTATAGATTCGAATCTAAATTATCTAATTTATTCAGGAAAAGCCAATGTTTAAAAAATTAAAATACTGGTTTTAAAAAAAGAGACAGTCCTTATTTAAAATATCAGCTAAAAGGCGATACATTTTTGACATAAGATAAAAAAAATACTTAAACCAAGCATATCCATCTAGTTTATTTATTTTTATAAAAGTGCAGCAACCTTAAAAGTAATTTATTAAGACAAAATAAATGGGATTATTTAACGAAATTTTATGAAAATTATGTTTTTTCCCTATGAATTGATATTTTCTAATTGCCCAGCTACACTGTCTTAATTGAGTATGAATACATGCTTTTGAGGGTTCTTATTACATTGAAATGCATTCCATAGCCAGTTTATGATTTATTTTTACTAGTTATTTTTACATGGCTGATTAAATTTTATTGTTCTTCTAACCCATTACTTTAAACTAGACTAAACTAGAAAGGAAAATTAATTTTCATGTTCAACAGTATAATCAATTTGATGTTATCAAATTGATTATGCAATTGACATAATCTATTTGTATACTGATCAAATTGATCTATCATACTATCATCATACATTAATTAATCCATCCGTTATCATACTTTAATTGTAATTGATAATCATTATCATACTATAATTTGATCTATTATACTATCAAATTGATATAATCAATTTGATATCCCAACAGTATTTGATATTAATAGGAATTTCATGTCATAGCAACTAGAGTGTCTAATATAGACACCACACAAAAACTGGAAAAAAAGAATGACAATCAAGAATTAAACTACTATGTACGACAGAATTATCATTTCAATTAATCAAAAATCAATTTGACAATTGTAATTAATTTTGAAAGCATGCAACATCCAATTATATTATGTAACAATTGTATCTATCCCAAAATGACTTTTGGGATTTTTTTCCCAATTACGCAACAGCGACAAATCGTGAAGTGAATTTCTATTCAGCCTTCGCCATGAGATTTGTAACATCCACCGCCGAACCGCGAAGACACATCAATCGTCTGAAAGAGAACAATAGTCATTGTCGCATTTGGAGAAAATGAACCTCCCGCATTCCACTGGCACCGTTTCGAAGACATTGGATAAGACGCACCCTTTAGACTAAAAATGCACTTTTTTAATCAAACAACATAAACTGGGCTTTACATAGTTCACAGTTACTAACGTTAGTTGTGTTGTCTTTAAATTTAATCGGTGAATACGACGTTATAAGTATTTAATTAGATCTTGGTTGGCAAAGATGTGTGAAGTGCTCAAATATTAAAAAAAGACATCCATGAGAGCTGTTGTTTGTGCTTTATTTTAGGATTGAGTAAAAGATTTTTTTAAAATATAAACGTGCACACATAATTTCAAAGCATAGAATTTTTTTTGTTCACTAAACGTAAGGTGTTATTGTGTTTCAATCAATCAACAAACTTTTTGCTGGCTATTTTGAAATGCTACTTGTTGCCTGTTCCGCTTTACAGCGGAAGAAGGGGTGCAGTAGCTTCTGAGGATATGGGCTCCTGAGTACTTGAAGGTAGAAGTCTGACTTCTAGCTCACACACGCCACAAATCCTTTTTACGGGGCGGTCTTCATCTGTGCTTATTCATTCATTCATCCACATATTGTAATTTAGATCTGGAACAACGAACGATCATCTCTGACCCTGTACCCCTAATTTTATTACTTTCGACATTGAATCGGATTTGGGTACCATCACAGATTTAATGTCCACCGTCCATATACACGGAGAGTCTTCGGCTGGCGGGTTCAAACTCGCAGCCCAAGTGATACGAATCCATTGCCCTGCAGCCAGGCTATTTCAGCCTAGAAAAAATATAAATTTTTTAAAATTTTCAGCAGTTTTTTCAAAGGATCAAACGAAAAAAAAAGTATTCGTGAAAGCTATGTATTTCCGCATCATTATTCAAAAGTCAACGAACTGAACTACTAATAAACTACTAATAAACGATTTAAAAATTGTTTCAGTTTATAAATGCACTTATAATTTCTGGTAATATGAATAGAATATAAAATACGTTAAAATTTCAAAATATATATTATATTTTATTCCTTTGCTTTTAATAGTAGAGTGCGTAACATAATATACCTTTCTTTGTTAGATATATTGTGATATTTTAATTATCTTGTAACAATTGATGAATCTTTACATAATTATTACGATAGTTCCTAATGTTCCTTTTCTTTTTATCCATTGCATTGAAATACTGTAAAACTCATGTCATTTCAATTTGAGTTATTAAAGTCTATGCAATTTTTTGATAATTAAATCAGCTTTTTTACCACGCCAGCTATTAATTTATAAAACTATTCACTTCAGCACGATAAGATATGATAGATGTCTTTCTTTTCTTATACTGATCGATATCTAGTTAAAGAGTAATTAAATTAATTGGTAAATAAATACTAAAATTTTAAAATTACTTTCAAACAATTCCCGATTGTTTCGCTTCATTTCTAATTAAATCACTGCATATTTAAAATTTATTATTAAAATTGGAGGCCGGGATGGCTTGGTGGTAAGGTCCTGGCTCATGAGTCATAGGGTGTCAAGTTCGTGACCCAATTCCACCGAAGAACCGTCGTGTAGGGGGGCCAGACATTCACCCGCTGGTGTAATGAGGTATGAAGAAGTTGTGCCAGCTCATGTGCCCTCCTTGTCCTCTGACTGCTGTTCAAAATCACGAGATCCGTGCCAAAATAGCGCTAATGTTACTTTACAACGGCACGTTAATATAACTAAGCTAAACTAACTTATAATTAAAATTATATTCTTTTATGGCTTTAGACGATTCTTTCATGGTTAATCATATTATTTTAAGATTTCTTTGTAATTTTATAAAGATGTTTTTAGTGGTGAAATAAATAAGGATCAAAACAAAACGATAAATTAAGATAAGACGTACTAAAGAGACTGCGTTGTATATGAAATACTATAATACAATCACTGCTAAAGTGTTAACACATTAAAGGCGGGAGTCGTAGTAATACGATGCATCTGTTCTGAAGCTTAAAGATGGGGGTCATATTAGTTAGATGAGGGTACGGTTTGTAGCTACTTTGCGCTACATTGTAATTAGTAGTTTAATTTTTTTTTTAATATTTCTTGTAGTTTTAAGAGTTTGAATAAACTTTTTTGTCTAAATTGTTTTTATGATTACACAAAATATCACCCGCTCTAGGACGAAAAACGCGGTGGGGTGGTCACCGCATTACCTAGCATACTTTCGTCAAGGTCCCCGCCTTTAATGTGTTAATAAATAATTTGTTTAGACATGTGTTAATGAATGATTTGTTAGTTTCATATTATCCTATGAAAAAGGAACAATTTAATAAAAATAGCCCATTCAGGATTCATAAAATCAGAGAACAAAATGTTGCTAGTTTCATTTAGTTTATATTGAAGAATCAAAATCAGTTTAGAAACTAAGTATTTTATACTGCTTACGACATTAACGAGTGCACATAAATAAATTATAAGATTAACAACTCAACCAATGAAAAATTTTTGATATCGAAGATCTATCTAATCTAGAAAGCCACAATTTCGTACTATATCCACTATATGTACTCCTTGCATGTACAAATTGAGCTTTTGCAGGATTTAACCGTCAGTCGCCGGCTTGCTGGCACAGAGGTAGCACGTCTGCCTTGTGTTCTGGAGGTCTGGGTTCGAGTCCCGGTTCGGGCATGGTTGTTCTTCTGTGTGCTATCTGTGAGATGTGTGAATGTGCCCCCCTGTAAAAAGGGGCTGTGCAAGCGTATGTGTGTGTGTTTCATCTTCATATGAGCTAGAAGTCAGACTTCTGCCCTCGGGTGCTCAGGGGTTCATACCCTCAGAAGCTACTGCACCCCTCTTTCCGCGGTAAAAAGCGGACACGACATCATCAACCGTCAGTACAAAATAAATTCGATTAGGAAATACGAAAAATATTTTTACTGCGTTAAAAAAATTATATATAACTCTTCTGAATCAGATAAATTTTGAAATCAGTCTGATGACCAAGAAACATGCTTCACTACTTACTAATATTCTAAAGATATGTTTATATGATTTAAATAAATGAATAATGTTATATGATTTAAATAATTAAATAATGAATTCTGGGACAAGAACTTTTTTTAACTATTCTGTATCTTTCCTATGAGTTTATTTAATCTCTTATTCAGAAGTCATCATCATTGTCATTTCTATATTTATAAGATTGGAAAGCATAACTGAGATATTATTAGGCTTACATGAGTATTTTTGTCAGATTAATTATTTTTCCAAATTAATGTAATTAATCTAATTTAATAAAATATTTGAACTTTAATATTTATTCAATTAGATGTACTGATACACCGCATGCTAAAGTGCAAATAATTTTATGGAATTTTGAAAACCTCATACGTACAATACATGATTTATGAAAGTATGCTTTGTATTGGAATTTATGGAAGCTCAAATTCTTCATTAAGTCACAAGACAAAGTTTGAGCTCATCATCTCAACAAACAATAGATTTTGTGTTCGTTAATTCAGAATCATACTCAGTTTCGAATTTTTATCTTTGACTGATTAGAAAGAATGGACACAATATTATATTTTAAATACTTCAAGCGTAAAAACAATGTAATTTTTATCAGTTCTTTTTTCACTTTCTTTATCATGCAAAATAAATAATAAAGTGTTGTCCTTAGAGCTTTCCGTAGACAATAGTGGATTTACCCCGAGGAATGAAATGGGGAAAGTGCTCGTATGAAGATGGCATGAAAATTACATCACTGACTTGTTTGAAAGTCCAGTGCGATGATTTCTGTCTCCCCCTCTGGCCGATAATTTATTTTGTCTGACATAAAGTAATCTTGACACATTTTTCATCCGCAGACAAATGCGGACATCTCTCAGATAGCAAGGTTGGTTTTGGAATCGCCGTCGCCAAAAGCCTTTTTCAGATGCTGAACTGTTTTTTTTTTACCATGTCACTTACACTCGGTGTCAAGGTAAGCCATGGACGAAGAAAAATATGAAAAAAAAAAGAGGTTTTCATCCCCTCAGGTATCTTGGAAAACTCCTGGATTTTTTTCATCACGAGAAGGATTCAATTACTGCTTAGCAACTAGATTGGATTTCGACCTGAAAATGAATGTGTGGTGAATAAATTGCACTTTTTGAAGCAATTCGGAAAATGCAAATACAGATAATAATCTGCTTTGAAATATTCATAGTTAAAAACTCTTGAAATGTAAGAAGACATAGATTCGTTAAATTGAAGGTCGATTTCGTAGCTACATCGGAAGATATCTATTAATTTTGAAAAAAAAAAAATATGATATCGAAGGTACTTTATTCCCCAATTAAATTCAAATTATACAACTTGAGATTATTCAGCCAACAAGCAGAATTGGCCTCGTTACTTCGATTCGATTTACCTTTGCATTAGATAACACTATTTATTCCGAATAAAATGATTCATTTTAGTTCATATGAAAGAATAAAGTGACTTTGAGATACTTAACACATTACATAAGGGTCACGAGATATTTCGTTTTTAGCAGTTCGAACGATGTGGTCGAGTCACGAGATATCTCGTTTTCATGTTTTTACGGCTAAACCGATGCTTAACCAACCAGAAGCAAATATTTAACACACTAAAGATCGCAAAGAAATATATAAGACATACGTCTAGACAGCACATTTTGGGATAAACTTACACGTTCTAAAATAATCATAACTTTGTTATTTATAAAACAATAACAGAAAAGGCGAAACAAGCAATACGGCAAAACTCGTGAGCTGTCCATAACAGATGAGACTCGAAATGCGAGAAAATTCGTTAACTGTCCTTAACACTGTTGGAAATCGTGCCGAATACCATTGCCCAAGGAAATATGCTTTGCTAAATATCACACTCTGAAGCATTATCCAAGTCTGAAAAATAAATAATAGTTAAATTGTAAAAAATCTTGTATACTAAATATATTTATAATATATATATATAAACATTTAAAAATATTTTATGCAATTATAATACCTAATTCAAATTGAAAATTTTTACATATGTATCATATTGTTTCCCAAGTATAGAACTAGACAGCTCAAAAATGTACGGCTGCCTTTGAAAGCACACACCGTACGCAATGTGTTAACTATGTCTAAATTATTTTTATGGCTGAAACTAGCTTTTATTTTAAATTTAATTACAGATTTAAACATCAAAAATTCTAAATTTAGATCAAGACTTAAACATGACATTTCGGACAAAGGATTTACAAACGGACTTTTTTTTGTTTGGTTTTGTTATAAGAACTGCCCCTTTGTAGCTATAGGAAAGTTGTTTTGAGAAGGATACTGGACAATGATCATAATCAAATGACAAAGACGATAGCTGAGTTCTAACTATTGCCATGTATAGAATCAAATTTACAAAGAAACATCGCATACTTTGTAATTTCGATTCACTCGAAATTTATGGGTATACATATCAAAGAATTTCTCGAACTTTCTTTCAGATATTTAAAAGAACAAACTTTGCAAAGTGTTGTAATAAATTTGAACATAGTTTTGAATATCATTTGTGGTAAACATGAGGAAATTTATTAAAGAAAAGAAAGAAAATTTTGGTTCACGTCTATTTGAACCGATAATATAACTACCATTAGAAAATTATTCTATCTCTAAACCATTCAGATTTAAAGAGATTTTACAAGCTTGTGGCAATAACATCATTTAACGTATATACAAAATTTCTGTTTTTCCTAATCAGGGTTCAATGCTACTGGGTGGTTCAAGTCATCGATATTGGTCTTCTATCAAGGCAAGGTAGGAAATTCTATTCTATTCTAGAACGTTCTTTCATTGCTTGAATCCTTCACATTTTTCTAAACAGTTCACAAGGATGTTTTATCCAATATTTACTCGTATTCTCACTGAATATGAATAGATTTTTTCATCATTGTTTTTTACTGAGCTAAAAATAAAGTCAACAAGTAAACAGTTTCTTTTTGTCATGCTACATTTCAGAAATTGCCTTATTTTAGAAATTTTCCTACAATATCGCATCAAGTTTTTTTAGGTGCGAATTTTTAAGTAGTTCTTTCAGATGATAATATGCTCATCATATTTTAAAGAAGATTATTGCTTTTAAAATCTCCGTATTTCAGAAGTTTCAAGGTTGGCTTTTTTCTGGTCTTGGGCACCTGGATTGTCGAGTGATGGATAGTTTTTAATAATCGCTCTACGCAATTAAAAATATTTTTTAAATATCATTTTGGGACTCTTTTGTTCACTGTGTTTTTATTTGTATGATGTCTAAAACGGTTTTTCGGGCACCTAAGACACAATATTTTTGTAAATGTTCCTTCTTAAAATTATTTATCATCAGTTATGTGATTTTGTTTGGTTCATGATTTCATGCCTTTCGTTTGTTATTGATATATTTTTATGCCTTCAGATACTTGCTCTTTGAGGTTCGTGAGAATATTTATCATTATGCATTTTTATAATTATAGTTTTAGTTGTTTCATGTTATTAATTAGTGTTTTTATTACATTGTACTCCATCATTAAATTAATCCATGTACATAAAACGTTTGCATTCGATTTCCTCACTGTTGCTCTAAGAGCTTTACACTACAGGGTTGGTTGTTGTAAGTTTTAAATAAAAAAATCTAGGTTTGATTGTTGTAAGTATTCAGTAAAGAAAATACCTGGCTTGATTGTTGTAAGCGTTCTACACACAAAAAAAAAGTTTAGGTTTGATTGTTGTAAGCATTAAATAAAAAAAATCTAGGCTTAATTGTTGTAAGTGTTACATAAAAAAAATCTAGGCTTAATTGTTGTAAGTGTTACATAAAAAAAATCTAGGCTTAATTGTTGTAAGTGTTACATAAAAAAAATCTAAACTTGATTGTTGCAAGCGCTAAATACAAAAAAAATGTTTTAGGCTTGATTGTTGTAGTAGTAAATAAAAAAAAAATCTAGACTTGATTGTTGTAAGTGTTAAACAAAAAGATTTAATGCATTTTTTAAAAAATTTAATCATTATGCTAAGAATTCTTTTGCAAGAAGTATGATTGTGTAATTTTGTGTAATTTCTTTTGATAGTACATTTCAGGATGAGCCATTTACTTCTAAAGTGCGCAAGATAAAACTAGAAAATTTGAATTTAAATCCTCCACCCAAAATTACACATTCTGTTTTCCATATGGCAACTCAAAAAATGTAACATGGATTAGACCACAATGGTAAATGGTTATATAACCAAAATTTAGTATCAAGTACAAATATCTAGCACCGAAATTTTAAATCAAGTACTTTTTAGGACAAACTTCACTGAATAATGTTCTGATGAGAAGACTAGTACCCTCTGCCGACACACCCTTCTCGAAACTTTATCACCGTACCAGTTTTAAGATGTTTGATTCAAGATATCAGATATAGCGGGCATTTCCCCCATTTATATAACAAGCATGAGTTATGGACCCAAGATTATTCAATCCCGATACTAAAAGATAGCTACTGTTAAGGGGGATACGTATCAGAAAAATATGACAGAAATTAAAGAAAAATCATGAGCAATGATGATGAATGCATTCCAGTTCATGTCATGCACTTCTGTTAGCTCAAAACAAATGGCAGAAGACATTTCAATTCTGTTCTTTTTCAACATTTGAAAGTGTTCCAAATTATTTTTCATAAAAATAACCTGCTCGTCAATTTCCTGTCATTCGAATGTACTTACTAAAAATGATTGGAGCACATATGAATAAATAAAGAGAAAATGTTCAGACTTCCTTTAACCAATTTTGTAGACTATTACCTTCCAAACGCTGGCTGTTGCAAAACCACTTAAATCAAATCTAACTTGGAAAATTAGGTGCATGCAACAAAGGAAAGTCAAGAGCTATTGGGACAACGTCAGACATCTTGAAAATGCGTAGCAAACTTAGCGTATGCAAATGAACTACTTTTCTCAAGGTCAAAATTTCAATTTCGTGTATAGAGGGACAGTCTTTTCTTCTCTTTTAGCCAAATATACTCTGAATGTTTCAATAGGGAGTGCAATTTCAAGGTCACTTTCCTTTTCGCTTCTAGTTACTGAATAAAGATATTTAATATGTGTTTTGTTTCCATCTATAAATTTTCTTGTTCAAACAGACTGGTAGAGAATTTTGCTTAGTTGATTTTGTTATTATTAGGTTTCCTACTGAGCTGACTTGAGGAAACTGCTCTACAGATGAGAGAGAATTATTCGTGGAGATTGTGGAGAAAATTATTCGTTTGTGGTAAAAGCTCCATAAGACACAAGTAATTATTTTTCAGTACACAAGTAATTGCTTTTGTATGGTGGCTACGTTGTTTGGATACCACCCAGAACGTTGCAAGTTTGGTCCTAGGGCAATCTGCATATGTCGCAATGGTGATCCCAGACGTGATGTGCACATTTGTGCGAAATAATATTATATTTTGGAATTACATTAAGATTATTATGGGATGGCACAGTATCTTAAGAAACGGTAAAACAGATGAAGAGGATAAAACTTTTAAAATAAACCAGTATCGAAATAACTCCCTCTTCAAACTGTATACCACTTCAATTGTGAAGAAGTATCATTTTTAACCCATTGAAGCGAGATGGAAAGTTTGCTTCCCACCAAATTTATCAATTTTTGTATAAAGATCTGTAGATTGGCATAAATTCGGACAGGTTTTGCAATAAGATATAAACTTGGATAATTTAGTCCCTTACCTAACACACAATATTGCTTATTGTTTTGTTACTTAACTATTAATTAACCAAATTCATAAATTAATGAAAATAAATTTATCTAATAAGCTAATTGAATCATTTTTCTTAAGCGAATCTGAATTCTTAAAATATTTTAATATAACATAACTAGAAAGAAATGACCTATAAAAGTGATAAGCATGCATTTAGTTTTTAGTGTGAGAATTATACAAAGAGAAAGCATAATACATAATTAAAGAAAATTCAACCTCTGCACATTTTAGACTACATATTAGTTTGAAAATACATTAATGAAATTATTTCTATTTTTTGAAATTATAAAAGTTAAAAGATATAATAAGATAAATGGATCAAACTAGCCATGCTGCCTTTGCACAAATTGTAGATTTGTTGGACAATTTGTCTGTATGTTCCTCCGTTTTTACATACTCACTAACTCAATTCAATAACAATGCATAATCCATACTCAACGAGATCTAAATGCAGATTAGCTTAAAAAGAGAGGGAAATCATTTATCCCTGGTCTTATATACAATGAGATTTGATTAAAGATTTCTTACACATTCAACCACAGATAAGGGACTCATATGGATCTTTTAGAAGAATCTATTAAAATCAGTATTTTCTTGTCCCTTCACTCGAAGCCTGGGAACCAGTGACAAAAGCCTTTTTACAAAACTTCAATTGGATTAATTAAGTAGAAAGAGTGGAATGGAATCGGGAAATAAGAGAATACTTATAATGAAGTTACTATGGGGTGAATTTTGATAAAACTTTGGAAATTAATTAGATTTGAAATTAAAGTTATATATATATATATATATATATATATATATATATATATATATATAT
>JAOUZG010032119.1:143263-155602 GCA_026289955.1 Argiope argentata | reverse complement strand
CTGAATCTCGCGGAAATTCTCAAAACAACGCGCACAATCTAGCAGCTTCTAGACTATTCCTTTCGCCAAACCAAACAAGCTGGTGCGAGGCTCCTCGCCAACGTCGCCATCTTTGGCGAGTTTTCGTGCCGCTCGCCCGCTAGTAACAATATTTTCTAGTAACAGAAATTATGCTTATTTCATAGGTTCTAAGCTAAAGAAGATTGAAATGAAATCAGTCCTTCTAATGAATTATTATTTTTCAAATATGTTTTTAGAAAATATTGCCAATTTTGAATTGATATTTATGATTAAAAATAGTTATACGCTGATTGTTTTAATAAATTTTTTAACTATTTATAAATTTTAATTTTCTTTCCCTATTTAATAGCATTCATAAATAGCTCATTTGTTTTGCAAAACGCACGGAGGAAAAATGCATTTTAAATATTGCCACTCATTAATCTATGCACTTAGATGTTATAAGATAAACAGGGAATTTGTTTTATACTATTTTTTTTCTTCTACGCACTTCTAAGGAATGAAAGCAATAAATGATGCACAGACACACACTCACTTACACAGACATTACTTAATGCTTCATTACATTCAGCCCATTCGATGGAGAAGATTTTTGTCATATCGTAAAGCCTAATTTTATGGTTACTTTACATAATCAAGCTGTGACGCACAGTTTCCTGTCATAAAACAAACGCCAGCACTGTATCTTAATATCAGAAACAGGTGGAAGATCTGAAACATAAAGACATTTATTACTTCAAACGAAGTGGCAATATGTTGATGTTTTTCTTCTTGGAATATATAAATTATGCGTAATTCATGCGTAATTTTCTGATGAATGAAATTCTCTGAAAAATCGTCTACCTGTATGATATTTTGCAAACACACAAATAAAAATTATCAGACTGTTATATCAGAAAAATTATATTACAAAATGTTAATGAATTGAAAATATAGAAAGAGACATACAAATCTCGGAATCGTTTGCATCAATCAATAGATTAGATTCCAAAACTTTAATGAAATGAATTTGAAAATATAGAAAAAGGAATAAAAATATCAAAATCGTTTGCATCAATTCATTAAGTTCTGGAACTAAAATAGGTGCTGGAACTTTCCAGCACAAAAACAATGCTTTTGCTTCTGACATCCCACGTTCTCTGGACGAGATTCAGATCTCAAAGTTCAAACAGCGTAAGATAAAGAAAACATCCTTTTCAGAAGGCATTGATATAGATTTTAATGACAACTGAAGAATGGAAGATTTAATCGATGTCCATATCCTCTGGAGACTCTAAGATTCTATCAGCATTCCGAGAAAGTGTTTATTAAAAAATCAAGAAATTATTCTGGTTCGTTAATCTTAGAGTTGTAAATAAGTCTGAAGGACAAAGAGCAATAAACAGTAATTTTTTCCCGTTATTATTAAATTATAGGCGTCGATATTAAGGTTTTAGATTTAAGATAATAATGCTTCTCGTTTCTAGAAAAAGAAGACACATAAATAAGATCAGAATCAAATCCTCGAAATATATATGTTTTTTCTTTCGAAAAAAAAAATGTTAATCTGAAGAAAAAGGTTAATAAGCATAAAAAATTTAAAATTCTAAACTTCTGGAGTTTTATTTTGAAGTACAGATTGAGATTTTTTTATCGAAAATTTTACATAGGCTCGAAATATCAATAAACTAATTCTTAAGATGTTCCCAGGAATGAGTGGGTCCTGTGGCATTGTTGGTAAGACCTTGGCTTCAGAAGTTGAGGGTTTCGGGTTCAGACACAATTCCTCCGACGAACCGTCGTATAAGAGGTCTGATGCATTTTAAATCCACTGGGGACAACTGTGCTTCCGCTGGTATGATGTGGAAATTTGTCGATGCCAACTCGGGTGTCGTCCTCGCTTTCTGACTACGATTCAAAACGGCAAGGTCAATCCCAAAATAGCTCTAATTCTGCTTTAAAAAATACGTTAATATAACTAAACTAAACCTAGAAATAATTATAATCCTTTATAATAATATTTCCAAAAAATTGAGACAGACTTGTGCTTTGTGTGAATGATGTTGAAACGTCATCAATATTCACTAATAAACTTTAAAAACGTCATCAATTATACTCAAAGTCAACACCCCCCCCCAAATTAGTGTGATTAAATAAGATTTTAAAAGTAATAAATACTTTTCCCTTCGGCCGGGATGGCCTGGTTGTTAGGACGTTGGATTCCCATCTCGTGGGCTGTGATTTCGTACCCGTCAGCCGAAGACTCTCAGTGTGTGTGTGTGTAGTGGCTGGCGCTCGTTAAACCTGTCGTGCTCACAAAGTCCTCCATGTCGAGAGTAATATCCCTGTGGGTTCTGGATCAGAGGTAATTGTTCTCTGTCCCAAATCTAAATTACGATCTGTGAATGAATGAATGAAATGCATGAATGAAGTCCACCCCGTAAAAAGGGTTTGTTACATGTGTGAGCTAGAAGTCAGACCTCTGCCCTTGGTTGCTCAGGAGTTCATACTTTCAGAAGCTGCTGCGTCCCTCCTACGTTGTAAAGCGGAACTCTTGAAATATTAATAAGTAATTATTAAATAATTACAATGCAAAAAGAAATTGTATTTTCCCTTTCAAATATTTACCTTCAGAAAATACCATTAACTCCCATAAGGAACTTAAAGAAACCGAAAAGAAAGCATTTGATCACATGTCCATGACATTCTTTCGAACAACATTCCTTGCCTACGATCGCATTTTAAATAATTATTGTGTAAAGGTTTTCTGTTTAGATGAATATTAATCCCCTCCTATCGTGACAAAAGATATATATTTAGTGGTTACCTTCACTTTTCCATCGAAGGTAAATGTTCTCATTAGATTTATGCATCTAGCTCCAAAACAATGCAAGTATTTTTTTATGTTAATTCCAAATCTAATCTATGAGCAAAACCGGTAGCACTGACCACCGTTGACAACTTTTTCATGACTTGCTATGGCATCAATTAATTCTACAGGCTGGACTAGAAAGATAGCGAAGGAAGTCTAGTTTTTGATTCTTGATTGACTTTGCTTTTACGTGCTCCACCCGCGGCTAGGAATACTGGAAACGAAAGTGAGTACGTTATATCGTTTAGAGCATGCATCGTATCAGATATGCAATTAAAACAGTGCGTATTACCTGTTTTCTAGTTACCCTTCTGTAACTACTACGCCGCTGTTATCTTTCTAATATACGTACGAAAGAATGTTTGGTAATAACTGATTTTTTTTCTCCCTTGACTCGGAGAGTTGAAATTTCATTTCTCTCTCTATAATGTACAGGTCGATGCTCTGTGTTTAGGATGTGAGAAATGGTTCCTAAATATGCAAATGGAATGTGCAATTATCGGAAATGTGCAATCAGTGATCATTTGTGAAATTGCTTCGGAGGAGATTTCACTGTCAATCAACCCGGAAGACTCTACCATGAGCATTAAGATAATGGTGCTCATTATGGGAACTTATAGTAGAAGAAGCATCGGTAATAGTATGATTGACTTCTAAATATTTTCGAATATTCATTATGATTTTAATTTATTTGTTTTAATCGTTGTTACTGTTTTCTTGGTACAAATATTACTTTAGTTAGCTCTACTAAAGTATAAAATCCTTATTGGAAATCAATCTTTGTGTTTATGAATTAAAAAAAAAAGGTAATATAAAAAAAATTTAAGTCAATTAAGTCTAAAATAAAGTCTAAGGTCATCAAAGAAAATTTTTAATTTAGTTTTTTTTTCATTTCATAATTACAATTTATATACATAATATATCAAAAAATTAATGATTTTCGCAAGAATTGAACTCGCATTCTTCACCTTCACGTGAAAAATACTGAAATCCTCGCCTTTTACCGATTGAGCTACTGTCTGTTGATTTCAGCTTTCATACTACAACTCTATTTAAAGTATTAAAAATGAATGAAACTGAAATAATGAATCAATATTTGAAAAAGCTATATTAACATCAAGTGTCATCCACTAGAAGTTTTAAAAATGTATCTGAACTAGTGTTGATAAATAAAAAGCATTTTATTAACTATTGAAAATTTGAACAATATATATAGGAAGAGTGTGAATTAATATTAGGGATTTAAAAAAGAAGATAGCTCACTTTCAGTTTTTTTAAAGTTTTTTTCTTGTCAAAAACATTTATTTATATATATTTTAACATTGAAAAATTAAAGCTTGAAATTGCCAGGGGGCCGTGTAATTCATATATTACACATTTTGCTTTGCAGTGAAATTACATAAAAAATTAAGTCAGAGTTCAGTTCTTCGGAGGAAAATAAAATTCTAATTATTGAAATTGAAACTTTTGAGTAATGCGATTAAGATATAATATCAAATTTCTTTTAATGCTTTTGATGTATTGTGAAGTATGTAAATTTACTTAATTTCCAATCTTTAATAAAATTAATTTTTAGTTTTTAAAATATATCTTACTTGATACTTATAGAAGCCCTTCAATATATTCAACAAAATCGTATTATTTTATTAATTAAAGGCTTTACTTTTTGAGTAAAAATTTTTCCTCAATTTTAAAATGTATTCAAGATTATTGGAATCAAGGAAATTTCAAATGAGCATATGCATATTTCTAAAAGCGGAAAATATATTTTATTTATTAGCTACTCTTTTTAATTATCACTACCAAAATTAATAAAGCTTACATTTAATTAAAAAAATGAGATCTTATTTAGGATTAAGTAAACTGATAAGACTCTGAATTATTTAGAAATAAATATAAACTAATCTTAAAATGTAGTTAATGCAAAAAATATGTTTTAAAGTTCTTTTGGACAAAATCATTTTTATTAATTTAATTTTTCGATTCACATACCACTTTTTTCAAGAAAATAAAATAATCAGTATGAATTCCTCCTCGAAAGTTTTTAGGATATTGTGTAATAAAGATTTTATCTCTTTTATCCTTACTGAACCTGATAGATGAATTTTACTCAACCTTCATTGAAACTAATACATAAAATTTACTAAGCCTGATACATAAAATGCACTGGACTTTTACTGACTCAGATACATAAAATTCTGAACCTTGGATAAGGCAGTAAATACCTTTCATGTCATGGATCAAAAATAACAATAAAATATAGATTTTTGAGGGAATTTTTAATTGGATCTATCACGAGAATAGTTATTTTCCTCACTTTTATGTCTGCCGATTGGCACCAAAATTTGATTTGAAAAATTACAACCGTATTCACAAGATGGCGCACCGATTTTCATAGATTTAAATCATTGTTTACACATGAACGTGAAAATAAAGAAAACAGACAATCATTTGGTTCAAAATTTGATTACCTATATTTTAAATGTTAAATCTGTATGCTAAATTTTATTTGTCTAGATATTTGTGTTTTGTTGTTATCACGTGCAGTCAAACAGCCAGGTAGACGTAATAAGAATGCATTTTGTTGAAAATTTGATAGAAATCTGGAAGAATTCCATGAGTCAATTTTCAGTGGTAAGCTGAAAACTTGTTTGAGGTACCATGTTCACAGACAGACTAATTAGCAAAGAGAGAGACTTGAATTCAAAAATGTGATCCCCGAATTCAAGGAAGTCTGGAAAGGGAAGACTTGTCAAAGTCCTTAGTTAGAATTTTTTTACAATGCTTCCTCTATATTTCATGAGCGAGAAAGTAAAAAGTGCGCAGTGTTTATTTTATATAACATGAACAGCAATCACCATAAATATGGGCCATTGGGACAAATGCATATAAATCAATTCCTTACCTTTCCTTTTAAAAGTATTACGTAAAACTTAACTTCCGCTTATAGAATGAAAATTCATAGAATTTATACAAAATAACAAAAAAAAATTAATGTTACGCTACAATGTTTTTCTGCTGTGTATTAATTCTCAGAAAGATCCGATGACTAATTGTTACAATGTGTCAAGGAACTTCCGATGAAATCGTGTTCTTAATCTGTCAAAACATAAATCGCAGACGAAGAAAAAAGATGTTCTTTCTTTTCAAACTACTCTCATTCATTTTCATAACAAAGACCTTATTAATGTCTTTAAAGAAGTATCATGCCAGTTCTTTTTTTCTTTATTCGCATGTAAATTAGATACAAATTCGGAGCTTACTGTTGTTTGATTTTATAAGTGACTTACTTGTGTCATTTTTCAGTTAAATCAACTAGTATTTATTTTTACTGACGCTAGAAATATTAAAAGCATACTTGACACTTTTCGAAGGTTTCTCCAAAACTTTCTCGCTTACTTTCTCATAAAAGTAAACTTGTATTCACATTTGTTTTTCCAAACAGATTGAAACAAAAATTTGATAAATTACTTGGTTACAAATCCTAACGATGTGAATTCGGTCATATTGGTCCTACCATTCACCTACTATGGTAACTCACACCCTTGAATAAGCAACCTTCTATAGTTGTTATGGGTCCCTCTACTAGAAGCAAAAGTCGTCAGTCGCATTAGAAACAACAGCCAACATCACCATCATCAGCACCAACAACTCACACACACTCTAGTATCGTTCGTCTCACCACCCACTCTATGGTGGGAGAGTATGTGGCAAAAGCTTCATTAGCCAGATAACATCTTCCGGCCATAAGTAATTACTTTGTCTATTGTCTATGTTACTCGGCTACAAACTCCAACGTTGCGAGTTCGGTTCACAAGCTCATTCCTATCAGCATCCTCCACGCCTTTTCCCCCCGGAGAGACAGTTTCTAAAAGCGTGTTTTTTGAACTCCGGAAAGTACAAAACGTAAAGATTCTTCAAAAACTAGAGTTCATATTTTTCGACGATTCAACACCTCTATACTTCATGCATAAGAAATTATGTAAGAGTTTAATATTTGTGAGAAAAAAATTTGATGATATTAACTGTACAAAATAAAAAAAATACACACAACTTGGCTTGGAATACTGAAATGACAGACAGACAGACACACACAAAAGATGTTTGAAATTTGGTCTCCCCCTTAATAATAAAAAGAGATTCTGTTTAATTATTTGGTTTAAAAATATGCTTTAATTTTACGAGACTTAGATATATAACAAATAGACTTTCAAAATGCAAGGAAAATAATGTAATTCATTAAGAATAAAACTACTATTAAACTATAAATTATATTGACTATAAAATATAATAAAATGTCATGTTCTTTCCCCAATTATAATTTCCTTTATTTCTTGAAGCTATAAAATATTATTCGATGCCCATTTTCTGATTTTTAAATTTTTTGAAGTGATATTTAAAACATTGTAAACTATTTCATATTACTACAAGCGTCTCAATCAATTAACATAACCAAGGATAGCCGATGTTGAATGAAGTGGAAATAAAAAGAAGGAATCCTTTTCATGCAAAATACTCTGTACTGTAGTTTGAATTCATAGAAAATGTATACATAAAAAAACTAATTATATTTATCTATTATAAGAATAAACTTTAATTCCGAATGTCAATGCAGTACGTTTAACAAAAGGTGTTTCATAAGAAGTTTATTTCTTGCAGATTTCTGCAAGAAATATAATATTTTCAATAGTACATGAAATCATCCTACATAAGATTTAAGGCTTATAAATTTGAAAAAACTTTTTTAGGTAGCTAACTACCTCTTTTTTAATAAATTTCCTATTCGATATTCTCAATGTCACTACAATTTTTTTTATAAAGATATTTTTTAATTTTTTCCCACAAGTTCATTTTTTTGGGAAATTAATTGATTTCCATATTTGCATTTATATACGTTTTAATGCTACTGTACATATTTAAATGCTATTTTCTTAAATTCTAATTTACGGTAGAATTTTCTCGGTAATAAAATGACAATAAATGAAATCTCAAAAGCAAACGTTTCTGGAACAGAATAACAACTAGAATAAATATTACGCTTTAATTTTAACTCTACGCAATTATCGCTTCATCAACAAACGAACTTCTGTTCTTTTTAATTAAAAACGCAACGAAATTTCTGGCAAATTTTCCGTAAGCTGATAGCAAATTTTTTCCCTGAATGGATTCATTAATGAAAACAACTTTCGCTGTCTAATAAGAATAAAAAATAACAAACGTAGAAAGAGTAAAAAATTAAGAATGTAAAGGAGAAACGTACGAAGTAACTCCAAACAAGATAGACTGCTAAATAGCGGAAAACCCCTGATCAAGGTTATGCAGAACGAACTCATAATCAAAAACTACTTTTTCTTTTGTTTCTTTTTTCTCTCGTCTACCTACTTGCGTTCATTTCTGTACATTCCAGAATGTCACGAATGCCAACGAACCCCTAAAAAAACTAGTTTCTTATCCTTTGAGATACTTGCGACCCCCTTGTCATTTTTCAAGATAAATTTTTATTCGTCAAGAAATTTTGAGGCATTCTAGTCCGAAGTGTTGTAAGGGATGACACGCCACTAGTTTTTAATGGGCAGCATTATCAAATACTCTGACGTCTCAAACAAGTTCTGGAACATTTTTTTTTTTACTTAGCATTTAATTGTTTGCCCAAGGGATTTTTTTTGCACTATCTCCGAATATCATTCTTCATTTAAAACTGTTGGAAAATTTTCCGTTTTGATAAAATCCATCGGCTTTTACTTAATAAAAAGCCATAATATTTTCACTGTTTCCCTCTGACATAAAAGGTGAGCGAGCACACTATAACTCTTACGCTATAACTTTCTAAGATAAGAGTCTGCGGGCGATAACACTTTTGATGGTAAGCAAACTATAAATAGATAAAATGTCCCTTTGATACTATAAAAAGAAACGAGTGTGAGAACATGAACTTTTTTGTAGAAAATTCCAGCTGGACAGTTAGAGGATGATGGATCGTGAAGTGTGACGCAACAGGTTTTTTTTAGTCAATATTTCTTCGATAAAATAAAGTGCTGTAAAATGTAACCTTTATAATAAAAAAATGTCATTTTTTTTCTCGGTTGGTATGCATAATATGAACGCGAATTATATGGTATTGCTCTCAAAAACGATGAAATAATTTTATTTTGAATATATTATAATGAATAAATTTTCTAAAATACATAGAGCTTTAATTTAATTTTTGATTTTCAGTCTTAATTGTTCTATTCTGATAATTTAAAAATGTCAGAAAGCTGGGGAAAACGTAAAAGTACTGTTATAGACCAAAAGTGGTTAATATTAATGGATAATTGCAAAACATTGAATATCTTTTATAAAGAAACTTCACACTTCCTTTTCTTAAAAAATAATAAAATGAAATTTCAAAGCATAGAAAATAGTTGAAATAGGATATAATATATAATAAAACACCGTTTATAGGTTCTTTATTTATGCGAAATGTAAAAAATTAAATAGAAAAATTATAATAATTATTATTATTTAAATTATTAAAATATTATTAATCACTGTATTATTATTATTTAATAACTAAATTAATATCAGTTATTATATTATTATTAGTTTAAAGACGCGATGGATTCCACTGAAAAATGTTGACTGACTTTGTTTTGTTACAATACTAGCGAAAAAGCAATCAATGAATTATAAATCAAATTAATTTTATACATAATACGACACTTAATACTCACAAACGATCAACAAGTTGATTGAAAATAAAATATGTTTTTAAGTATGTAATCTTTTAGTTTATTTATATTAACGTCTCCCTAGAACATTATGCCTGTTTTTAATGAATATCGTAATTCTGACTTCCGACACCTGGACTGAATATCCTCTTCTCGAAATTTCCGCACCACACTAGTTTGAGAATGTCTAGATCTGACGCTTTTAACGTGCACTAACACCGCTTACCCGCCAGTCCTTCGGCGGAATCACAATCCCGAACTTACAACTCTCCATTCCAAAATCGACCACCATGATTCTGCGGCCAGTCAAGAGACCGCCTCTCCGTTCAAAACTCGATACAGATCTGCAATTTTGGATGTGAGGGTCATTAATAAAATTTAATTTATACAGTTGACTCCATTTTATTTATTTAACTCGTTTTAAAGCGTTAAGGTAACCAGATTGGCTGATCGTTGGATCTGATAAAAAATTTGAATTGATTTCTAAAAATAAAATCATATACCAATCGTTCCATTCTTTGACTTTCATATACAAGTATACATCCCTCTAATTCGATTTGAAATTTTCATGTTTCAGAATACATAGAAGAGGGGATGAATTTTCTTTTACAATTTTAAAGATCATATACATTATTTTACTTGTCTAACTTTCAAATCTTTGAATTATAGCTGTTACAAATAAGTACATAGTTCCAGACACGGACTTTTCTGATCATATACATTATTTTATTTGCTTAATTTTTAAATCTTTGAATTATAGATGTTGCAAATAAAGACGCAGTTCCAGACACGGACTTTTCCAACACATGATGACATTCATCAAAATCTATAGATAGGGTTTTCGAAGATGACAATGATTTCTTTTTGTTGTTGTTGTTGCTACTCATAGCACTTGCCATGGCCAAACCCCCCGTTGGTACAGCAGCAGATTTCAGCCGAAAGTAGAGTCTCTTGTTTTTGAAATACAGTCAGCTAGGGCCAAGTGTGCGACCTAGCTACGAACTCACCACATTTGCTTGCACAGCTCCTTTTTACAGAGGGGGCACAGTCGCACATCTCACAGGCAGCACACAGAAGAGCAACCATGCCCAAACCGGGAATCGAACCCGAGACTCCCAGAACAAGAGGAAGACGCGCTACCTCTGTGCCAGAAAGCCGTCGTGACTTCTTTTTGATACTTCATAAGAAATGAAATTTAAAAAAAAAGAACTAATAAGATTCTCAATATTTAATTAGATATATGGATTATTTTTCTTGCTTTAAGGTTCTGTTTCAAACTGTTTATGTAATTACAATAATTATTTTGAAGTTTATTCATATATATATTTAAGTAGAATCATTGATTACTCTATCAAACCCATTTTAATCCAAGAATGCGAGTCCATTACTATAATATAATTAAAAATATCTAAAACCAAATTTCATTGTTAGCTGGGAGACTACTTGAACTAAAACCAATAATGATAGCTAGTTTATATTTAGCTATTTTTTATTACAGCGCGGTCTGTTTCTTTGTGTTTGATCGCCTATTACTGTTTGTACTCCTTACTCTACTTTCCTTAAGTGTGGTTAAGTTTGGATAGTTGAAGCTATAAGATGTTGGTGGTTGAAGCCTGATGTCCTTTTCGCTTGTTAACCTTCTTTACAAAGATAACGAATGTTTATTAAATAACTAGAAATCGTTTGAAGTTACATCATAATATTTCGTTAAATTTTACAGCTATTTACATATCAGAAGTAACACCTGAAAAAAAATCATAGATATTAAAAATGGCATTTATTAAATCTTGGTGGGTGGAAATATGCACTTAGGAGGCGAGTTTTTTTAGTGAGAATTTTAATTATTAGGAATTTAGTAGAATTTTGACGTTTTTTTCATCGTAAGTTTCAAAAATATTTCTGTACATAATGGATTTTTACCCCATTTTAAAATATAAAAATATATATATCTTACCACTTCAATCGCTTGGTAAAGTTTTTTTTTTCATTTTGGGTAATTTTTTTTTTAAAAAATACTACATTAAGAATTATATTTTATTGTTGAATTTAAATAAACATCAACATCAGTATTTCATTAAAAATTTAATCGCGTCATTTTCTTCTGTTGTTGGAAACTAAGGAAGAAGGATTTCGTTTAACATCTGTGCAAGTTACCGGATGAGTAAAAAGTTGAAGTTGTAGTACCGAGAAATATAGAAGGTAAATGAATAATAAATGATGAAATTAAAATTTTAATAGGACTATGATAATAAATGATTTGATTCCATAATGCAGTTCATGTACGTAATGAACACAGCATGTCTAAGGCTATTAAAAATAACGTGATTTTAAAATACGTGGCAATTGTTTGCTTTAGAAAATTGTGCTTGAATCCTGAAGAGCAATTGATATAAACTTAAGAGATTTAAATAAAAGTCAACCTATTTTTTCTAAGAACAAACCAATTTTTACTGGACAATTTATCCATTTTTAACCCAATTTATTTCGATTGAATGAATCAATTCTGTGTGGATTAATTCCATGCATTATGACAATTGATGTTCTGTAATATTCTGTGCAAAAAAATACTTCACTAATAAGTAATTTTGTAAATTTTAGTTATCTTGAAATTATAAGTAGCATATTTAAAGTGAATTTTGCATGCGGGATCAATATCACTACACCAAATCAATAAACATAAATCTTATTGTATTAACCAAGGAGGGTGTCGAAAACTGTTTTAAAAAAATTTACTAGCACTTTTTGAAAAGTGCAGTT